>JARHVA010001771.1:2800000-2822500 GCA_037957365.1 Torreya grandis
CTAATTATAATTTTCACTTTTGCTTAAGGGTAATTTTATGGGTTTTTTTTAAAAAACAACCCATTATCACTCTTTCTACTGTAGAGGCTAGGTATCTGGTAGCAACTTTTAAAGCAATTTAGAAGAGAGTTTTTATTAGATTTAAATTAATAACAAAATGGAACAACACTATTTTTAAAAAAAATAATATGTCTATCCTAGATTTGTCAAAAAATCAAATCGGAATGAACAAGTATAGACATAAAAAGTACCATTTGATAATGGAAATGATGAAAAATGGAGAGAAGTCTAGAATTTTACAGGTCAAAGGAACACTTTGCAGATTTTACAAAAACATTGGTAGAAGATGAGTTTGAAAGATTCTTCGAAAATTTAGATATAATAACTGTGAAAGAGTTAAGTTTGAGGAAGGGTATTGGAAAATCAAATTTTATTTTCTCTCTTAATTTATCAAACTAAATAAAGCTTAACAAATTAAAAATAAAAACTAAAAAAATAAATTAAAAAATTAAATTATATTTATTTATTTATTAAAAAATATTTTAGTGTGTTTTAGTATAAATTTAAAATAGTTTTTTGGTTTTAAAAATAGGATTTTATAGATATTTGTAAAAATAATGGTGAATATATAGGTTTCTTAAAATGAAGATTCAAAAAAAACTTTACAACAATTATTTTGTAACATATAATTTTATACATTAAAATTTTATTTTTTATACATCTAAAAGTGATTTATGAACAACAGTGCATTATAAGAGTCTAAAATTTAATTTTAACAATAATTATTTGTTGTATTACTTAATTTTTGCACACATAACTTTCATATAATATCACTTTGTTTCTCCACCAATACTTTAAACTGTTTGAAAATGTGGAAAACTTATGATTGTTTACTTCAATAAATAAACCTAAATATAATAATAAAATACATAACTATTTCTAACTAAAAAGTGTCTATTTTAATTTACATAATTCTAAAAAAAGCCAACACAACTCTAAATTCACTTTTTTAAGAACTCTTGCTTTCTATGATTTACCAACAATAAGCTAATATAACCTTCACAAACTTTATTAAGACCCCTTATCATAAAAAATTCTTTCAACATGTACAAACATAAAATTTATTAGGCACCCTTATTATAAACAATTATTTCACCATGTGTTTTTTTCATAGAAAATTAAAAAATAATAATATAACCCACTTAAAATGCAGTAAAATAGTTACCCAAGAAAAAAAAAAATAGAAAAAAAATCCAGTTCTAAGCATTGAAATTTAATAGTACAATGGCCGGTAGATTAACACTTTAATTTAACATCATATTACCATTGGAAAGTGACTTAACAATTCTAAGAAACTCAAAATATTATGTGCTACCTTTCTATTTTAGAATATTTTGCTCTAGATTTTTAAGTGCTATGCAAATTAATCTTAGCTTCTATAACTCTTCCAGGTCTCAAAGCCACATCTGAGGTTATCTTCAATTGTGGATGTTAAACCAGTATTGGAAAATAGATCTACATACAAAGTTGTAAGAAAGTATTCAACTGTATATTATTCATCAACATTTTGATATTTTGGCAAAATTAGATCAACAACATTAGTACACAAACAAACAAACAGAAAATGCCCTTATAACCCAGGCATCACTCACTGTTAGTTTGTAAGAAGGAAACTTTTGAATTCACATTTACATTGGTCTACACAAAAGTAAGATAAATTTATAATAATGTTAATAATTATTAAATTTTCTATAAATTAAAAATTAAATATTTATCTAGTTAATAAAATATTTTTGAGACAATATCGTGTAAGATTTTTTTTAAAATGAATTATGTAATAAATTTAATTATCAATATTTTGAATCTAACTACTAAATTTATTTCTTAAAAAAAAAAAAAAAAAAAATTCAGTATTACTTTTAATCACTTTTAAGTTTGAATGGTCTACTTGAAATTCATTACATCTTGGTGTTACTTACATTTTCCACCACCTAACCACAGTTTTGTGTAAACCTTACTTTGCCAATCCCTAAAGTAGATAAATTTAAGTGAAATCCCACAGAGATATAAACTGGTGATCTAGTTCCTCCTCTGCTATGAATTGGTTATGATAGAACAGAGAAGATCCAAATGACATTCCATCTGCAACGTTCATTAGCAAGCTTGGCCAATCCAGCCATGAGTCCACAACCTCACGGCTGTTACAAATTCCTGGAATATCATCGGATTCAGTTTCTTTGGATGCCTTGTGTAGGAGTTCTGTGGCGTTGGAGCAGCTCTTCTTCTGGCTGTTCAGAAGAGCAGCATGCAGCTTGGACAGCAGCAGCCTGTATGTCTGTTGCCGAGGACGTTGTGGTGCGAGGAAGGGAGTGAATCCATTCAGGGAATTTGAAAGTGGCACACTCCCCTCTTAAGGCAAAAGCAGCTGCATCATGGGCACAAGCTGCCATTTCTGGCGTAGGGAATGAGCCCAGCCACATCCTCTTCTTCTTCATGGGCTCTCTGATTTCTGATACCCACATCCCCCACTTCCTCTTTCTCACACCTATATAGATTGGGTGCTTAGTTCCCCTTCTATTTGCACTTGCATTTGTACCTTCTATTCTGCCAATGTAATCAGGTAGCACAAACACCCACAATATGCTCTAAGGTGATTCCTCAAAATCAGAATCAACACACTGATATCTTATTGCCATCTCTGATTCCTTGACCGACCATTTTATTGACAACCCAACAAGTTAAAAGAAAAAACTAACAACAAACCTGTGAACATTATATTTAGACACCCCTTGTCATTTTAAAATGAGGGCAACACATTTTATTTCTGTGGATTATATGGATTCCTTTGCAAGGCATGTTGTTAGCAGGAGCACATGTAACCACTAGTCAAACATTAGTCATTGCTGCTTAAGCATAAAATTATTTAATTCCTTTAAAGTGGATATGTAACCATATGTTTTATATCTTATTCAGGTTGGCCGATTGTTAAATCACAGTGTCTGTTATGAACAAGACAGTCATGGTTTTTATGTTCAGGAAGCAATCATAAATTTCATTAATTTGGGAAAATCGCTAAACATGCTATCAAATAAAAAGATTTATTGTGGACTCATGGGACTTGTTAGGTTATCAAAATGCAATCTGGATGCCTATCATAGTAAATACAACTACTTAACAATGCAATTTGGATACCTATCATAGTAAATACAACTAGCTTAACTATACCTAATTATACTAGCGGCTAGGGACAAAATTTGAGTCAAAATTTGTTATGATTTTTTAAAAAAAAAAAAATTCTAAATTTCTTTTTAAATTTTATGATAATTTAAATTAGAAAAAAAAAAAATGAAAAATAATTTATATATTTATTATAATCTTTTAGATTTTTTTTACATCCATGTTCAGAGGATACATTAAATATAAGGTTAAAAACTCATCCATAATAATTAGTAAGTCATTCTATATTCAACTTTAGCCTTTACATTCCATAGAGGATTGGTGGAGGGATAAGTTGAGTCACTTACTATCAAGTTACATTCAAACTCTTTAATTCTAATGTTATAAGTTTTATTACTATATAGAAAATCACATGGATACACAATAACCCACTTTTCTATAAGGCTGATAAAATATAATAACTTTAACTTTTGACCTTCACATCAACAAATATCATGTAATGCATTATGCATTTTTCTTCTTCCTAATGATTGATTAAACAAAAAATTGTACTTTGTAATAATAAACTTTAATGATTTCTTAATTTCTAGAAAGCATTTGAGTTATCGATAGATTATTTATGAATGATTACTAGATATTGTATGTAAAGGTATGTGCAAAGAGTTGGGGAACAATTTTGTAGACAATTTCTCTATCATGTATACATTATGACCTTAATACGTATGCATTATAATCATAACATGTATACATTATTTGAATTTGGGTTTAGGATTCTTGAGACATAATATGCATATGCATTATAGTCATAACATGTATGCATTATTTGAATTTAGATTCAGGATTATCGAGACATAATGTGTACATATTATGAAAATATAATGCATACACATTATTGACACTAAGCTTAGTGAAATTTTACACATATGAATTATATTTCAATAACACAGACACACACTTATTATTGAAACCACAAAAAAAACAAAAAGACCCAACCCACAAGCACACCTATCTCATTCTCATTATCCCACTTTCTCTATCCTTGTCTTTACTATACCATGATCATGTTTTGCTTGGTGGAGAACAAAAACACACTTGGATCACCCGATACCTCATTAAACCAACAATACCACCATGGAGGGGAGGCAAGTAATAAAAACTAAACCTATTAACACTAAATTTTAACAATTTTTTATTTACATTGTTTAATTGCTAAACCCTATTCTTTTTTAATAGCTCATTCCACTACAAGAGACCAACATGTTAACCATCCTCCTAACCCTCCTAACCCTCCACCTCACCCTCTTAACCCTCCTATAGTTCCACAAGATCCCCTAGGTAGTCAGGAGGATCTAACTACACACATAGTGTAAAATAAAATAGAAATTGAATAAAAAATTAGGAGAATGAGGGACCCCACATCAACAACCATCCACCACCCCTGTTTGGCCAATACCATAGAGTTAGTATTAGATCAAGTTGATTCAATAATAAGTTAAATTGATAGATGAATATCATATAGGGATAGATGTTGGGCTTATTATGTTGATAAATTGTTAGCACATGAGGTTAAGGAAAAAAATATCAAAAGAGCTATTTTTAAAATCTTATTCATTAACCTAACAACCAATGCACCTTTTCCAATAACCACTAAATGTTTCACAATCCACCAATGCCAACACAATTTGATTAGAAATAATTTTTAGAACTGATGGTGGATGGTGTTTGATTACCCATTGTGTAATAACTATAAGGTCTCATTATATTTTTTGAGAAAACTCTATTGTGAGTTTGTCCTCAATGAGATTCCTAACTATTTTAACTATGGTGAATTTTGGGGTTGAGAGAAAGGCTCTGTGAAGGATCGACCAGGTGCATGTTGTGTGCCTAATCAACCTGTAAGGATCCTTACTTAAAGCCACTTTAGCCCAAATTACCCAATGTAGTGAAGGAGGTCATAGAGATTGACACTTTACATATGCTTAATGCATTTAATGATATACTCATTCAACATACGAGTAGGTTTCTTAAGACTGATGCAAGAGATACTTCACACACTATGAGTACCTAACCTCACCATTATAGATGCTATGATGATATATACACTAGACCTTTGGATGACATTACTGGTGCTTCTAAGGAATTAGATGATATACTCATGAGCGACATGTTTTTACAACGTAAATTTTATGTGCACACATTGATCACTACACACATGCAAGTATCTATTATATAAATGTCATGTTAAATTTAAGTTATATTTATATATTTAAAAGCTAACAATTAATTTACATAGAAATTGAATAATATATGTAATTTTTATGTTGTAGGAGGAGAAAATCCTACATCTTCATAGTCCACAACTACATTTGTGGATCTTAGCTATCTAATGTTTACATTGGTAGAGAGAGGTTATTGGCCATCTACTACTTCAATGAGTGATGTTACTAGGCCATCGTTTACATATACATAGGTAAAATTTTGAGTTGATATTATACTCTATGTACATGTTTTTATTTATATAGATTTATGCTCTTGACTAACAATCATATATGCTCTACAAAATTAAGTGAGGTTGTTTGTTAAATTGATGAAAAAGTAGACACTCCTCCATCTCTAAAAGTAGAGATAATCATAGGCATTGTTACCGTATTGTCATCTCAATAGGTACTCATTGAGGTACACGTTAATTTTTAATTTTGATTATAAAAATATATTTATTTTAATAATTTTACTACATATTTGGATAAATATAATTTATTTTAATGTATTGTGTATGTAAGATTTTTGAATGACATCCGATATCCAATTCAAATGATCAGGGGGGTACCTTCTCATGTTCTTCTCTATTTCACATGTCTGTTTGTGCACCTCAACTTGTCACTATCCCTATTAAGCATTAGGTACATATTGAGCATGACCACAAGATTATAGTAAGTGCATGTTTAAATTATTTTTGTATTTTAGTTTAAAATTAATTTTTGAACTTGGTTGCATGTATAGTATGTAATATTTTTAATAATATTTGTATTAGAATAGTTTGAGATATAGGTGAGATATGAGCATAGAAGAACCCACAATTAGATCTTGGAAGAATCCAAGGCATTTAAGGGATATCCATCTATGAGCAGGACATCTTAGGGATAGTCTTCTTGGAGGAAGGCAAAGAGAGGGAGACTATTTGATGAGTAGGATGTCTTAAATGATGTACTTGTTTGTATGCCTATATGGAAATGTATGTGATTTTGTCATTGTATGTTTATAAGACATTCACCTAACATTTTACTATGCTGTTTAATGATGTAATTTTTTGTACACCTTTATGACAACATATGTATTATTAGCATTGTATATTTATATGACATTCATCCAACATTCTTTTCTATTCTTATTTTGTATGCCTTTATGGTTTATACATACATACATACATACATACATATATATAGGCTCACATTATTATTGGAAAACTAAATTTGATGGTTGTATGGCCATATTTAGATATAATTGTTTTAAATATTTCCTTCATGTAATTTATTAATATTAACTTACAATATTTAAATATGTGTTACAATTAAAACTATATAGAAGAAAAGAGTATAATGTTTGAGATAGAGTTATATATTACTCTGAAGTACCTCTCATGATTAGGTTACACCATTTATCACTATTCTAATGTGGATACCCTTACTACACCGGTTTAATATCATTTGGGACTTGATATTCATGTTTTGTAAATTCATTAAATTTATAGACATACAAATTTTTTATTATAAGTATTTGATTGAAATAATTAATGAAATACTCATCTCTTGCATACCTTCATATGCTCTTATACATTTTACTTGTGCATGTTTGATGATGTATTTTCTACTTCCTCCTTTGAGATGTTATCTCTTTAGAGATGCTTTGCATTATTTTTTGGAGACTCTTCTTTGGCCTTTTGAAGTAGTGTAAGATTGTAATTCTGATGTCTCATGAGGCCTTGGAATATTTTGGTGGTTATAGGTTTTCTATAATTCTCCCTCACCACTACACTCAGCTTGGCCATTTCATGTTTCTCTGTCATTTGAGACAAATATTTCTTCACCATTTGATAAATCTCCATGTTCATATTCACTTGGTTACATTTCAAGTTCAAAATCCATATCCTCTACATCAGATCCAAACATGTCATTTTGATTTTATATAACCTCAATGATTACATTTGATGGTTTATTATCATGCATTGCATTAGTATTCTTTATGTTACATATAGTAGAGGCTACTAATTTCATAGCAAGTTACTTATCTAAAAATTAAAAACAATGGATTCAAACAACCTCAGGCATTTTCATATCATATAAACTAATATAATTTGGGTTATTATCATTGAGTATTTGGAAGAAAATAATAAGAAATAGATGATTATATTTCATCCCATAATTCAAAAAAATATGAAAAAGAGCTAAGTTAGTTTCCATTAGGATTCAAATTCAGATATATCAATTTTTTGATATGTATATGCAAGTTAAAATATCATATATTTATGTACCTATGTGTATGTGTGTGTCTCTCCATGAGCATGATTTCTATAATTTATAATATTAAAACCATTCCCACTCACATAAATAAATGCATACATATACCTAAGATATAAAAATCATATGTAAATACACATACATGCATACTTTGTATAGAGATGGCTATCACACATTCAATAAGTAAGATTTGTGACCCTTTAATATGAAACAAGAGAAAAATCATAATAATATATAACATATAAACTAGTGTAGGTACGATAGAATTTTGGGGAATAAAAAAATAATTTAGTTTTGTTTCAATATATATTTATTAAGATGGATTAATGTAACCATTATATGTAGTGGTTAAGACTTTGATTAAACAATGCATGTCATGTATATGTCCATACTTACTAGATTCATGGTCACTCACAACAATCATGTACATCTCTACCTCTGCCTCATAAAACATGTTATCACTTTCAACATTATTGGCTTTTAATCACAACTAGTGGAGAGACCCACCACCTATTATAACCTTAAATGACACATGATTATATGACCATGACGTCTAAATCCACCTGAATGTATGTTTTTAATACTCTTTAGGAGCATGGAAACACTGACAATAAATGTTGTCAAAATTGAAGCTACAATTAGAGAAATCCACCTATGATGATTCACAGCTCAAAATTAACACCAAAAACACTTCTAGTGTGGTGGATAACATCTAAGACCACAATATTATCCTTCTATCAAGCTCATTAGAGAGACCCATCACCCATTATAGCCTCAAGAATGGCCTTCCCAAAATAAAAAAAATGTAATTTTTAAGCCTAACTCCAGGCATGCATAAAATGGAAATTATAAGTCATTATAATGAACCAGAAGAACCCTCACATGCATTTATAATCCCTATAATTTTTTTCTAGATCACATAAATAAAACCTTGAAGACTAATATGTGGCACAAGTTGGAGTGATGGGCCTTGAAATGTAACTTTTTTACATTGAAGAGATAAGTGCTTATCCTTCAACTATAATTTATCCCTTTGGGACCTACAGGTTAAAGTTTGTCACTTATATCACAATCACACACACACACACACACACACACACACACACAGAGAGAGAGAGAGAGAGAGAGAGAGAGAGAGAGAGAGAGAGAGAGAGAGAGAGAGAGAGAGAGAGAGAGAGAGAGAGAGAGAGAGAGAGAGAGAGAGAGAGAGAGAGAGAGAGAGAGAGAGAGAGAGGAAAATTACATGTGTTTCCATTACCATGACATCAAAATCCACTCAGAAGCATGTTTTCACTACTATTCAAGAGCATGGAACCACTGACAACAAATGTTGTCAAAGTTGAATCTACAGTTGGAAAACTCTACCTTAAATGATTTATGGCTCAAAAATGGTACTTATAGCATAAATAAGGTGGTGGGTAATATTTGGGACCAAATTATTTGCCACCAATCTGACTGATGGAGAGACCCACCACCTATTTGGGCCTCAAGAATGACTTCTCTAAAATAAGAAAAATGTAGTTTTAATCCAAACTTTAGGCATGCATAAAATAAAAATCATAAGATGTTGGAATGAACCAGAAGAAAAATCACGTATATGTATAATCCCTATAATTTCACCCTATATATTTTGATGTAACCTTCAAGACCAATCCATGGCATAAATTACAATGACAGGTCTTAAAATGTAATTATTTTGTAGTGAAGAGACGAGTGCTTATCCTCCAATTATAATTTATGACTATGAGACCTAGAAGTGAAAATAAATCACTTAAAACACATATAAATAGGAAAATAACATATTATTACACAACCATAAGGTCCAAATCCACCTAGAAGGATGTTTTCACTACTATTCAAGAGCATGGAAACACTGACAATAAATGTCAAAGTTGAAGCTATAGTTGGATAAATCCACCTCCAAAACTTTGGGGCTCAAAATACCACTAAAAACACACTAAAGGTGGTGGATAATTTCCAAGACCATGTTATTGACATATGATCATGCTTGGTGGAGAGACCCACCATCCATTTTGACTTCAAGAATGACCTTCGCAAAATAAGAAAAATATAGTTTTAAAGCCTAGCTTCAGGCATGTGTAAAATGAAACATGTAAATAATTGACATGAAATGGAAAAAACATCATGTGCATGTTTATCCCATATAATTTCACCCCATATCATGTTTATGGAACCTTGGAGACCAATCAATGGCACAAGTTATAGTGACAGATCCTAAAGTGCAATGTTTTTGTAGTGAAGAGATAAGTGGTTGCCTTCCAATTGGAATTATGCCTATGAGACCTCTAGGTGAAAATAAATCAATTAGAACATGTATATAGGAAAATAACATGTTATACAATGAACATGAAATATAAATCCACTTGGATGCGTGTTTTCACTATTGTTCATGAGCATGGAAACACTGACAATAAATGTTGTTGAAGTTGAAGATACAATTAGAGAACTCCACCTATGATAATTTTTGTTTCAAAAATGGAATTTTAAACACATTTAAGGTGGAATATAAATATAGTAACACATTATTTGACTTTGATCACACTTGGTAGATAGACCCACCACACATTCCTACCTCAAGAATGTCCCTCTCAATATAAGAAAAATGTAGTTTTTAAGCCTAACTTCAGGCGTGCATAAAATAAAAACCATAAGTCATTGAAAAAAAATATAAGAAAACTAATATGTGTGTGTATAATAAATTTAATTTTACCCTATATCACATTTATTTAACCTTGGAGACTGATACATGGCACAAGTTGTAGTGATGTGTCCTGAAATACAACATTTTTGTAGTGAAGAGACAAGTGCTTATCCTCCAATTGACATTTATGCCTTCGATACATCTAGGTGAAAGTGAATAAAATAAATAAAATATAGATATGAAAATTACATGTAATACCATGACCAAAACATTTAAATCCACTTAGATGTGTGTTTTCACTACTATTCAGGACCATGGAAACATTCACAAAAAATGTTGTCAAAGTTGAAGCTATAGTTGGAGAACTCCACCTCTAGTGCTTTGTGGCTCAAAAATGACAATGAAAACACATATTAGGTGGTGGATAATGTTAATGAATATGTTATTGGCATCATATCACATCTCATGGAGAGACCCACCACCAATCTTAGCCTTAAGAATGCCCTTCCCAAAAATAGGAAAATGCATTTTTAGCCTAACTTCAGGTGTGTATAAAATGGAAATTATAAGTCATTGGAAAAACTAGAATAACCCTCACATGTGTGTTAAATACCTATAATTTCACCCTATATCATGTTGATGAAACCTTGGAGAACAATTCATGGCACAAGTTGTAGTAATGGGTCATGAAATGATCTTTTTTGCAGTGAAGACATAAGTGCTTGTCCTCTAATTGCCAATTATGCCTCTAAGACCTCCAAGTAAAAATACATCACTTTAAGTACATATAAATAGGTGAATGACATATTATAAGATAATATAAACCTATAAACCAACCTATAATGATGTTTTCAATACTATTTAGGAGCATGGAAAGCTAACAATAGATGTTATCAAAGTTAAAGTCATAGATAGAAGACTCCACCTTAGGTGCTTTATGGATCAATACTGACATTGTAGACATGTTCGAGATGGTGAATAAAATATAGGACCAAGTCCTTAGACTCTAATCATGTTTTATTGAGAGACCCAAAACACATTCTAACCTCAAGAATGACCTTCCCAATACAATGAAAATGTAGTTTTTAAGCCTAACTTGAAGTGTGCATAAAATAGAGACCATAAGTAATTGGAATGAACTAGAATAACCCTTAAATGTATGTAAACTATTATAATATCACCCTAAATCATATATATTGAATATTTAGGACTAATATATGGCATAATTTTTAGTGATATGTTTTGGAATATAACATTTTTGTAGGGAAGAGACAAGTTTTTGTCCTCCATCTGACATTTCTATCTCTGGGGACTCTAGGTGCATGTTCATGAATTGAAACATGTTTAGATAGGTGAATGAAATGTGACTCCAGTAATTTGACCTCCAAATCCACCCAAAATAATTTTTTCACTACTATTTAGGAGTGTGGAAACACCAACAACAAATATTGTCAAAGTTGAAGCTGTAATTAGTGAAACACAATAGACAAACACATAGTGGCCTATTTTGTAAGAGTGACAACATCAATGGATGATAGAATAAGGGAACTAATATAAACCATACACATGTATCAATGTAACATTTTAGTATAATGTCATATCCATGCATCATTATATAAGATATGAGTAACTAATAAGATATGTGTAAATGATCTAGCTAATTCAAAATTGTAGAAATTTCATAGAAAGATATAACTTGTAATATTGAAACCTATGGAATAAAATGCCTTTAGTATTGGCATGGTTAATGGATAAATGAAATTACAACATATCTATGTCCATGTATAAAATATATGTTATTCATCACACTCATATACTATGAAACGCATGTGTGAATAAAAAGAATATACCATCTACCAAACATGTTATCAATAAAATATGTAAATAGTGTAATCTAGAAATCATGTCATAGTCATGTCCTAATTTTGGATTAAATTTTTTTGTAATTTATAATTATTTGATTTATTATATATTTTGAATAATCAAAATTATGTACTCATAAACTTGTAAGACATCCTCATCTAAATTAAAGTCAATATATCATGTATTGTTTTGGATATTATGTAAGATCACATTGTTTTCCTTCCCTGTTTGTTTTTGATTATGTCTCAAGATATCACTATTATTTTCATAATGTTAATGGTACCGTATAAATAGGAAGCATGATTCATATATGTTTTTTGACCACTTTTGGACTGTAATCTATAGGTAATATGATATATCTAAATGGTTCTTTCCATTGTGTGTTATGCCATAATTCCTTAGTTCCTTTAAAATGATATAGGAGTTTGAGAACATCCTCCTAAAATATATTTTGTCATTATATAATTGGTTAGGGTATGTTTAATACATGGCTTCATTAGCTTTAAGAATTTGAGAGCATCATTGTAAAATAATATTTAGGAATATCCTATAGGTATTACAGTCCATGTGACCATATTTCATTATGAAGTTATGTCAAATAGTTCACATGATTTGTTTTTTCCCACACTTAGGATCATGTAATAATTGTGTTACATATGAACAAATTTCATTACAAATATATTTTTCCAACATTTCAAACACCACAAATTCTAACACATTTTATCCCAATTTTTAAATATAGATAGTGTTTGCAACTACAATGTATGGAAAATATGAATGGGTATACATACCCTTATGTAACAACCTTGAATTTTTTTACAAAATTATTCAATGATTACAAGAAATTGAAATTAAAAAATAACATACTCTAATTCCATCTCACTTGAAACTATTTTGGTGCCATCATAGGCATAATGTGACATTCTTTAATGCAATTTTAGTCTAAAATTGAATTTAAAAGTGCCCTAATTTTTTTTTCTAGTTTAGTCAAATATTCCATAGCAAAGCATATTTGAAAAACCTTAAACCTAAATCCAAAAAAATAAAAGAAAATAAAAAATAAAATAAAAATAAACTGTTAGAGTAGGTTTCACATGTTTATTAGGTGTTTTTTTTTCTTTTTCCTATTGTGGATTTAACCCACATTGGCTAGGATGATTTTCTCCTTGTTTGTCCTTGATTATATATGTAATGCTTCTCATTTGTAACATATAGAAGTTTGTATGTAATATATGATATTTTCTACTTTGTTATACACACTAGTTTACAAACCTTGGTTTTATAGATATCTCCTTTTGTGATTTTATTTTATTTTTCAAAACTTGAGATTCTATAGCTTGGAAAAATCTAGTCATCATTCCTCTCATGGTATCAAAGCAGTAGGTGTTTCGACCATCCAATTGTGAGTTTGTTGTTGCAAGGATTTGTTCATATATCATACATTATTCTTGGCATAGTGGAGGTGTTTTGTATAGATATGTGATCTATATTTTTTTTTATCCATTTACCATGCTTTACGGATCCTAGGTTGTACCATTATGTACTTATTTTTTTAGACCCATGTTTAAGTTTGTTTTAGAAGTTTTTAAACTATTTTATGCATATTGTTTTATGGTTTTAGGTCGTACATGCATCCAAATCCAAATATGAAAGAATAGGGAAATATAAATATAAGTTTTATGTACTCTAAATTTTTTTATAATCACCCAAGATCAGATTGTATATCCCTTATATTGGAAAACTTGCTCACTAGTCTACTAGCATATACCTACCACCTATACACTTTTCTATCACCATAGGTAGTGCATATCTAAATTTTTAGATTTTAACCTAGTAAAATTAGATAAAAATCATATATTTCATCTCATACTAGTTTAAATTAATTTGGATCGAACCATACATCTCTTTTGGCATCTTGAACATCACTATAAGAGTATCTCTTGATCATCTAGATACTCGTATGATTTTCTACTGGTTCGAAGTCATACGATATGATTAATGAGATATTATTCTTGGATAGGATAATATTTTAAGTATAATTTTATAATATAATATGAATTTCTAAAATTCATAATGTCATACCACCTTTTGGGATGTCAGAACAAGGCCCATTCAACTAGTTTTTTAGGGATTTTACAATGAGTTTTTCTAGATATTGCAATAGGTAAAGCAATAATAATTTTTTTGGTGGACCATTATTACATGGAGGTATTAGGATAAAATATAAATATATAAATTTTAATCAATGGGTAAATTATTTTTTGGTCCTTAATTCATTTTTTTTTGCAATGTTTACTTATTTGACCCATTTTAATGATGGGAAATGTGTAAAAGCTATAATGTTTGAATCATGATTCAAAATTGGGTTTTATTTATTTTAAAAGTGTATGATTTTTGATCATATATCCATTTGAGTTATTTATATTGTAAAAATAATCAGTTATAAAGTACCAAATTATGGGGAGGCCTTACACATTTTTGGGTATTTATTTGTTCCTTATCGTTATTTGAATCAAGTATTTTTTTGGGGGATCATTATTATTCCTGAATTATTCCTTGTATTTTGAAAATTGAGCCCCTCAAAAACTCAAATTAAAATATTTGAAAAATAAAAATGAATATACACCTTTAACTAAAAGGCTTTTGGAGAATGGTACTTGGCAACTTTCCCAACTTCACAAATGAGGAAGATATTTCCTGGATTCCATCTATATAAGATGGGGCTCTTCACCTGGTTCGCCTCAAGATTATAACTAACTTACACATTCATATTATGGATGCAAAATCACCAAAAGGAGGTTAAAATTATATTATATCCTTATTTGAGGAGGATATTGAGACTTTGGGTTTTATAAACCCTCTATTACTCCACCTCCTCTTCCACTTCCTTCTCCTCATATTAGTGAGGATTTATATTTTAACAATGAGATGGATGATGCTTATCCATATAATTATCCTCATGTTATTTATTTTTTCTATTTTGATGATGTAATCTATCCTCTTAATATATTTTATTGTGATGACACATACCTGATGGACATTGCTCTTCTTTTTATCAAGCCACCTCTATGGGATGAGTTTATGCCAGACTTGAGATGTCTATTTATAGAATCCACCTTTGTTCTTATGAAGTATGTCAAATGACCATGGATTATCATTTCATAGGAATCTAATAGTTCTAGTGAGAGTACCTTTGTTGAAAATTATGATCCACTTCCTATGGACATTATTTCAGTGAATGATCTATGTCTTTCTTATGATATGTTCACTTTCATAAGATTACATCTAGTTCTTGTACATGATCTTACCAAAAATATTATAAAATTTAGATTTAGATGTGGTTTAGATATCTTTGTACTGATACCTCCATCTTCTATTATGCAATGTGTAGACTTGCAGTACACCATTTGTGTTATTCCTTTGGCAAACGGAAGAAGCATTGTTCGATGTGGATGGAGCTTCTATAGTCTTCTAGTTGAGGATATCAACATCAAAACTAATCATCTTACGAGCCTAACTTGGAGTATCAATAGATTCAATATAAATGATAGTTATCCTTGGGGGGATTCCATATGAAGTCATTCCTTCTTTCTTTTATATCATTTAGGGAGGAGTTTTGTTTCCTATGGTTTTTCTCTCTTTCTCCACTTCATAGATATATTATACATGAGTACTTGATCAAGATTTATTGTCAGGACTCATACTATGGATAAGACACTTTATTTTTGGTTATTTTTATTCCCTAGATTCACTTGAAGGGGGCATTAGAGTAGGTTACTTATGTTTACTAGGTGTCTTTTGTATTTTCCTATTATGGATTTATCACACATTGGTTATAATGCTTTATTCCTTAATTTTCCTTGCCTATATATGCAAATATTCTCATTTATAACATATAGAATAAGTTTGGATGTAATATATGATATTTACTACTTTATTCTACATATTAGTTTATAACCTTTTGTTTTATAGATCTCTCCTTTTGTAAGGGTATGTGCACAAAGTTGTGGGACAATTTTGGAGAAATTTACATTAATGTGTATGAATTATGATTATAAAATATACGCATTATGGTCATAATACATACACATTATTTGAATGCAAACTCAAAACCAATAAACCTAGGAACACTTAAACATTCCTAATAATGCGTACATGTTTGTAACAACATGTACGCATTAAGAATAATGTGTACATGTTATGAAGAATCCATATGAATTAGGAAGTATGCATACACATTATGAGGAATGTGTATGAATTATGCAAAATGTGTACACATTATGAGGAATGCATATGCATTCTTATTATTTTGCATGGAAAATCACTAAAATATGTACATGAAGCTAATCTTTAATTGAAGTTGATAGTTAATACTATAAATACTAAGCATAAGGTAACATTTATTTTAATAAATATAATAAATTATGGTCACTTTTAATTTAATAGATTTGGTCTCATAGTTACATGCCTTAAAATGTAAAAAATAGTTTTTCAAAATCCAATTTGTTTAGTATTTTGGCATTTTTAGGGTCTTAGTATTAAACCTAGGGATTTTAGGGCATAAATTTTATAGTTGATGTCCATTTTTAAAAAAACATATATTAATTTTTTAGGTTTTTTTGCCTTATGGATTGCTTCTTGACATTTCTGAGAGTCTTAGATTTGTCAAAATTGAAGTTTTAAAACTACTTACTTTGAACTTGATCCAAAGTGGTGTGTTAGGGTAGCATATGTCACATTGATGATATTCACACATAAAATGACCACTTTGTGTTATTTTAACTTGATCATCATCCCTCCATCATCCCAAATCACTTCTTAATCATCCTTCATCACCACTACTCACTATCTACTCATTCCTCATTATCCCTAATCACTCCCTATTTGACCCTCACTATCCCTCATCATATCTAATCACTCCCTCATCATCCTTGATTACTATTTCATTGGCCATAACTATCCCTCATCATCCCTAATCAAATCTTCCTCATCCCTCATCATCCATAATCACTTCCTCATTGATCCTCACCATCCTTCACCATCTTCAATTAGTTCCTCATCATCCCTCATCACTCCTTCATTGGCTCTCACCATCCCTTATCATCCTTAATCAGTCCCTCATCATACCTAAAAATTTATTTATCATCCCTCATCATCCCTAATCAATCCCTCTCATCCCTCCTCATCCTTCATTCCTTCCTTAGTAACCCTCACCATTCCTCATTATTTATAATCCCTCATCACCCATAATCACTCCCTTTAAGAACCCCTATAAGGCAATGATTTTGGCATGGTTCAATTATTTTATCTTTGTTAGTATTGGATAAACCATGATATTTAACTCATTTAATGACATATATCAAATGATCATATTTAACTCCTTTAAAGATGTCTGTCAAATGATCATATCAAGTAGTTCAACATCTATCACAACATTTATGCAAGGCTGGTTAGGCACACTATAAAGGTTAAAGACATATTAATTTTTTAAAAAATTATGTGATATAAATAAATTTTATTTCTTAGGTATAAAGACCCTATGAAAAATCTTAGAGGTGAATTTAACTCAGTGGATAATGGCTACATGCTTATTTTTTAGATAGGCATTTTTTAAAATTTTAAGGATCACCTATATATTATTTGTATTTGTTTATATTTATGTGGGTCCTTTATCATAATATACTTTTTTTTCCTATGGATATACTTAAAATTAGAGTTGAATAAAGCATTATGAAAGAAATGAATAACACTAGGTTACAGGGTATATACATTGAATGGGGAAAATCCTATAAATCTAAATAAAAAATGGCTTATTTGAATAAACTAACATGATCTACTAGGTTATGTATAGTATAAGATAAAATAAGTCTAACTTTTATGACATTAGTATATTTTTCATCAAATTGGTGGTCAAAATGGATAGTGGTATTTTTTTTGGGTTTACAAATGTTAGGAGTTACAAGTGGAGAGTTGAGTGATAGCATAAAATATAAGACATAGTGATCAAAATGATGTGGAGACAAATTTTAAACATAAATATTTATCACCCATGAAAAAATATGTGCCTATTACAAATGATGTAATTCATAATTGAAGATCCACCAGAGAAATAGAAGCAAGTAAAACCACCACAACACCAAAAATGGGTAGTAAATATGATGATCATCAAGCTATGTGATTTCCTAAAACCAATTAATTTCTTTCCATACGAGGACATTTTATGATCTGGATAATTAGATTGAAGGCCTTCTATTTGTATGTCTATTTATTGAGTCATCATACTAGAGAGTGGAAAATAATTTTTAAATGATTAGAATAAGTAGTCCAAGATTGGAAAGTGGTGTTTAATTCATAACTTCAATATTCAATCCAATGAATAGTGTCACACTATGATCTCTCTATTTTCACAAATCAAGGAAGTAGGTAGAAGTTATCTAGCACTATAAAAAGGTAAGTAGATAATATATTATGAACCCAATGATATGGTTAGCACTAAAACTATCTCAACTTCCCCCAACAAGAAATTATATGAATTAAAAAATATTATTTCATTAATAAATGTAGATCAATGGTTAACCAATACACTTCATCATTTACAATGGAAGTTAGAAGAATTTAATTTCTCATAAAGCACATTTTAAAAAATTAAACTTGAAATTTATGCATCATCCATAACCATACGCTAGTTTATGGTCTAGTGTAGGCCTTGAGAAATGGATCACCTGGTAGTCTCTCTTGGTGTAAAAAATCAAACCTTGTAAATATGCAATCCTTTTTGACATCTCACCATTAGAGGTATTTGATGTTTTACATGTGGTCAACCATATATTTACCATTGAAATAAAGTATATGAAATAAATCCTTGATTTTTTGTGAAATATTGTCATGACCTAAAATACCATATATCATAGTTAGTTCATAAGCTTTTAATCATTAGCCCTAGGAAGTGAAATAATCTTGTTAGTTCTAGTAAGAAGTATACTCTTGATGGTAAGAATTAAATGTAATAACATCCTTGTGGAAACATATAATAGAGTTGTTTGTCCAACAATAACAAAGATAATATAATTGAACCAAGATAATATAATTGAACCATAAACTAGATGAATACAAGGACATCTTTTAGTCACCTAAGTAAGTTCTTACATACTGTACATTAAACAATATTATTGATCTAATCCCTTAACTACCTCTACCTCAAACCTCTTTATACAACATATCATTTCTAAAGAATGAATAGATCAAGTGGTAGATCCATGAAATCATGAATAAAGGATATATCATTTCCTTACATAATCCCAATTGTGATTACACCAAATAAAGATAGGACATTAGGTTGTGAATATATTAAAAAATAACAAGATTAAAGTTAAAAGCAATTACCCTAATCTAAATATTAAGGCATTTTTCTTCCATATCCATGGTTTATAAGTATTTTATAAAATTGATCTTAAATTTGGGTATCATCATATTCATGTTGAACATCTAGACATTTGGAATATAGACTTAAAAACAAAGGAAAGATTTTTTAAGTAGTTGGTTATGCATTTTAGGTTAACTCATGTAGTGAATTCATTCACTGAGATGTTTAATGACATCCTCAGGCCCTTTAACTATAACATATTTTAAATATACCTTGATTACATACTAATCTTTAGAAAACATGAGATGAAAATCTACACCATGTTGAACTAGTGTTTCACATTTTGTATAAACACATTTTTATGATAACATGAATAAATGTTCATTTTCAATGCAAGATATAAAATATTTGTGATACATTACACACACAAGGAGTGTAAGTGTGAACCTTACCAAGATTCTAGTCATACAAGAATGAAAAAAACCAAAAAATTTTGCACAGATTAAAATATTCTTAGATTTATAAAATTATACAAGATATTTGTATTAAATTTTTATCCATTAAACCAAGCTACCAAAGTTGGAATCGAATAAAGTTTAATCTAATCAATTGCCCAACAAAGATAATTTGATGAACTAAAATTTAGACTCTATTTTGTGCTAGTAATTATGTTACTTGAATATAAATTTGGAAGATCATCAAATTCATTTAGTAATAAAATTTACTATCACAAATGGGTATTGACAACACAACAAGTCCTATAAAACATTTAATTTATACTATAATGGATTAAACAACATATGATTATAATCAAAGATACTTTTAAAGTATATACTTACATCAGATGGTAAGGTAGTGATTAGGGATGATGAGGGATGGTGAGGCTCAAATATGGAGTGATGAGTGATAATGAGGGTCAATGAGTAAGTGATTAGGGATGTGGAAAAAGTTATTATGGATTATTACGAATGAGGAGGGAGTGATTAGGGATGATAATGGATGGTGATAGTAAATGTTCAAGAGTGATTAGGGATGATAAGGGAGTTATTATAGATGATGATAGATAATGAATGTTAATGAGGGAGTGATTAGGGATGAGGAGGAATGAGGAGGGAGTGATTAGGGATGATGATAGATGAAGAGGAAGCAATTAGGGATGATGATAGATGAGGAAAGAGTGATTAAGGATGATGAGGGATGAAGAGGGAGTGATTAGGGATGATGAGGGATAATGAGGGTCAATGGAGGAGTGATTATGGATCACATGGGAGTTATTAGAGATGATTAGGGATAGTGAGGGTTAATGAGGGAATGATTAGGGACAATAAGGAATGATGATATAATAATTAGGGGTGATGATGGATGAGTAAGAAGTGATCAGGGATGAGGGAGGGATGATGAATAAGTGAAATTAACATAAAATGGTCATTTTATGTGTGTAAGTCATCAATGTGACCTATACTACCCCAATCACACCACTTTGGATTAAGTTCAAAGTGAGAAATTTGTAGACTTTAATTTTGAGAAACCAAGGATTCCTATAAATGCTAGGAAGTAATTTGAAAGCCACAAAAACCTAAAAAATGACTATATACTTACCAAAAATGGACACCAATTATAAAATTTATGCCCTAAAATCCCTAGGTTTAATATTTAGACCATAAAAATGCCTAAGTACTGACCAGATTGGATTTTGAAAAACTAATTTCCACATAGTAAGGCATGTAGTTGTGAGACCAACTCTATTAGATGTAAAGTGACCCTAATTTCTTATATTTAATAAAACAAATTTAAAGTCTAAGGAAATAAATGTAATAATATAAATGTAAACTTAACATTTAGAGTAGTAAATATCATCTTTAAGTAGATATTGGCTTCATATACATGTTCTAGTGATTTTACATGCTAAACAATAGGAACATGTGCATGTTCCTCATAGTGTGTATGCATTATTCATAGTGCATATGTGTTCCTTATAGTATGTACACATTCTTAATAGGGTGTACACATTCCTAATACCACATACACATTATAGCACATATGCGTTATTCAAATTTGAATTCAAAAAATCAAGCCATTTGGCTTGAAAATGGTTGGGATTCATGAGCTAAAAACTTGAACCTATCATTATACAGTCAAGTCTAAGAGGTTAGATATAAAATAATAAATTTCAACTTCTACTGCCAAATACACTAGGAATTTGATCAGCGAAATTCAAAAAATTATTACCATGATGATGAGCACTCTCTCCTCTTTTTAAATATTTGTTTTTTTATAAATTTTAGACTATTTTAAGGTTACAAACTATGTTGATTTATAACTATAGAATTTTTAGGCCCCCACATGCCTTAAATATACATGCATATACATGTTAATATAATTTTTTTTCATTCATTCAAATGTAAAACAAATTATATCATCAAAAATTGGGCCTAATTCTACACACATTTTAGATTTTTTTTTTAAATTTTTTTGGAGGTTGTTAGGGGGGCCACATGGCTAGCTATCTATTTTTTTTATCACCTTGTAGGATCTATTTACTTAAAAAATTAATAACATAAAATATAGGTCACAAACTAGAATATCTTATCTAAAAATTCACTAAAGGGTTTCAAACAATATTAAATGATGCTCAAAAAATGGTGGGCCACACAATGATCTATCCACTCTATTTTCTTGAAAAAAATAAGAGTCATTATTAAAATTTTAGATGTTTGACCTAGTTATGCTTAATAATATTTAAAAAAATCTAATGTTGTGGAAATTAGACTTGAATTTATACAATTCATTTTCTTATATCATCTTTAAATTTTGAGTGTAGCTATTTCAAATTATCTACATAAGTTCATTTTTTTGAAATTTTAGGAAAATCATGTTCACGAGCAACTCTTTTTGTGCCTCCAACTTTGTGCACTTACCCA
>JARHVA010001771.1:2827500-2837500 GCA_037957365.1 Torreya grandis
TCATAAGATGGCTACAGGGATCATAATTACACCATCATACTGCACTTACCTCATGGTAAAAAATAGAGGAAAAACAAAAATATGGGTATTCAAAATAACAAAATCTACCAGATTAGGACTTATATTATCCATCCAAAACACAAACTAGCATACTATCCAGTCATACATCATAAACAATATAGAAATATATATTCATACCAATATATATATATATATATATATATATATATATATATATATATATATATATATATATATATATATATATATATATATATATATATATATATATATATATATATATATATATATATATATATATATATATAAGAAGGCAATACCTCAATAAAAGCATGTTTACACACACATGCCAACTCATACATGCATTTCAGTAAGTATCTCGTTACTGATTTGCATACACATTCACAATGCAGGACCAATTAGTACTTCAAAGTCTTATATAATGAAATTCCACACAGGTTATTTAGAAACAACCTCTGAGAGGTGGCTAAAGTAATACTACCATAAGGTGAAAATTTTGTATGAGGTTCTATGAGAAATATGTGGCTCTCATGGTGCACACTTTAAAAAAATCAGGTGGCTACCTTATGCAAAGGGATGGAGTGGATATTCAGCCTATGAGAGACTCCATTCCCTAACTTGTACTTGGTCTAAACCATTATAGAATTAGTATCTCTTTACCTCCAAACTCTTACTTGCATCAATTTTTATAACTTGAACAATGATTTTGGGTTAAAAATATATCACAACACTATACCTTAGTGGCTTAGAACAAAGGATTCAACTTCCAAAAAAGAAGTTATGGAACATAAGTGCCTAACTTCACATTCATAGTTTAGCAACAAACTATCACATATGTGACACAACTAGAGCACCAAGATAGTTAGCTTGATAGCACAAAATTCCACATAATCCACATGATTAAACACTTTTACACCTCACAAGGCTCATATAATAAACATATAAAAATGTACATGAATGAAGAAATGATATAAGATAAATGCACAATCAGGTATAGGTAACTATGCCAAGGTATCTTTCCTCATTATAATGGTCAAACACATAGGTTTATGAATCACAAGTGCCCATGAAACTACATTGGTCCATTTGATGCATAAATGCCATGTAAAGGACATCAGATACCCATAAATGATATCACTTGATCAAATTCCAATCTCTTAATTTTCTCATGTAAGTCAATCATACTCACCTCATCAAGCCCTCCATGATTGATCTACACCCTTGGTCTTCCAAAGATATCATACTTTATCCTCATTGGATGGCTTGCTCATGCAATCAATCAATGGGCATCTAGTCATTATCATAGAATTTTAACAACAAGCTTATATCATGTTTCAATTGATTGACTAAATCTAACATGTCAAAGTTGAATGGAGATGCTTGTTTTAACACAACATCAATTTGGGAAAGGGCAAACTTAGCCAAGGCTCAAGTAGAGTACCATATCACTACTATGATAATCACAATTCCTCACAATTAGTAAGTTCAATCAAAATTTTCAATAAACATCCTCATTATTACAAGATATATTCAATGTCTCAATAGACATCCTAATGGTTATAGGACATATCCAATATCTCAATAGACATCTCATGGTTGCATAACCCAGCTAGGATCAATCAACATACACATAGAATCAAACATATCCATGAATAAAACATACGTCATAGACATAAAATAGATCCATGATCATAATAAACATGCAAAAACTAGTTAGCTTCACCCTTTTTTGGAGTTACAAAGCCACTTTTTTCATCCAATTAACCCAAAAAAGGATAACAAAACCAAGCCTAGATTAGTTGAAATGCATAAGTTTTCATCTCTACATAAGTTTACCTATTTACAAAATGCTTAACTGCTACCATTTATCCAACTAAAAAATAATTAGATAACAAAACCTTCCAATTTTTATACAAAGTCCAATAAATTGGATGAGCCAATACCTCCCAAGCATTGTTACCATAATAAAATTATGATATTGTTGCCCCCAGTGACTTATAGTGAAACCCAGGCCAAGCATAAATCTATGAATATTTACCATAACTATTATCATAATGTCATGGCATGAAACTATATGCATAACAACTTGTTATAAGTAGAAATAGAAGTAGGGTAACTTTTCTATCCACAAGTAACTCATCTTGTGGAGATGTATCCACTCCACTAAAACCATTCATAGTATGAACATGGGATAACACACCTATGCAAGTTCATAGGTTCTCAATATCTCAAGGCAATATTTTACATGAGTGGAGATCTCAAATTTTATTAACTTACTTAAAAAATTTAATCCTTTTTGCACCCTACTATGCCCTCAAGGTTTAGGTTGAATCCTCCACCTTCCCTAGGTCATAATGTTTTAAGTATCTAAAGAAGGCTCATCCATACAATCTGACCATATATACTTAAGAATTATTCCCCTAATTTTAAGAGTGAAGCCTACATCACCTAAATCTTATTGACCTACACATACAAGTCAATGGTTGTCAGGTGAGACTTTTCCTGATACAACTAGATTTGAGAAGGGTTAACCCCAAATAAGGCTAAGGGTGATAAAAACAAACATAAAATAAAAACCATATTCTTTGGAATCATTGTTTTAAAGTAATGCATGAAACTTTATAGCAACAAACAAACAAAACAACACAACACCTTAACCTTCAGCTTGAAAGGTTAAGTGTCTTGGGAATTACTTCTTAATTTCATGTAATTGGGATAACTCATTGGTCACCATGCAGTAACTCTACAAATCCTAATGTACCCTAGAATAGAAACACTACTATGATACCAAATGAAACAACCACTAAATGCTTTTTTAAAGTTGCATATCAGAGTACAAATTAGATGCAATAAAGACTCAAATCTCACTTGCTAAAGTAAGCAATACCATTGTAGTGTATTCATGTATGCACAGCCAAAAATGTTAACATTAACTTTATATAACATTAACAGATCACAACAAGTACAAATATATAGGGACCAAATAAATCATTGTCCTAATTGACAATCAAACATAATACCCAAGTTCCTAAACATGTAGATTAACTAGCTATCCGTTTGAGTACATACAAATTTTTCTAGGACTCATAAGCTTAAAAGAAAAAGTCATTTACATGAAGATGTTCCAAATAAATTTAACATGATTGCCATGACCAAATATAATGGTTGAATGTATAAACAGGGTTAAATCATCATCTATCTGATAATGATATGGTGGCATCCATTCATGAAATTCATATAAATGATTTCATATTGGAAAATAGCCAATATGATATAATACATAAAGGGAGATCAAACACCCTAAAACAACATGACATCTAAACACATATAATCTATAATATTGATTATTTTAGCAACAAATGTTTGGGTAAGAAAGACATATTAGTCAATAATTGTTACGTTCCTACATAAGAATTTCTAGCCATATAAGAATCATGAATTATTAAACATGATTAACTCTTAAAACCAAAGAGCTTAGAAGCGAAGTAATCCCATTTTCATTTATCTTCACACTAGGCATATTCAAATAGAAGAAGTAGCATGCTTCACTTAGGTGCAATATGTTTTATACATGTATATAATGGTTCCAAATGAATCAAATTGTTGAAGCCTATAACCAAAAAGGTTTTCACAAAGTTAATTACACACATCAATTCATACCAAAAACCATGCCTACCTAGAGGAGAAATCTAGCCATCATGAGGAAAAATTAATATTCATATCTAAAATACAAAAATGATTTCCACATATACATTCTTAGTCACTTCATTTATATAAACATATAAAAACATGAAAGTATCAAATAATGTTTCATTTAATTCATAGTACAAGAGGTTTAAGGTTGGCTTCTCAATTATTTAACTAGCAATTTATACTAATAGAACAATGTATATACTCTCATAATACCACATACAAGTTAGAATACCCACAGAGTTCTCTATACTCCACACACCAATAGAAAACCAACTATAAGTAGTTCTATATTCTTATGATAGATCAAGAGAAATACCCACAAACATAATAAGGAAATGAGTGTAACTATATGTATACAAAAGCAATAATTAGATAGCTCTCATGAGTTATCATCTAATTTAAGACACCAACTTACTAGTGATCTTAGACAACATACTCAAACATTTCAACACCAATTAAATAAAATTCATTAGCCTAAGCAATCTCTATATCAACAAATCCATGCTGATTCCAATCATGAGAATATTAGTGAGTTTCATACGACTAAAAAAGCAATAAATGCCACTCTAAAAATGGGTATAAAACCATTAACATATGATCCATGATGAAGATAATAAGGTAATTTACTAGCATAAAATTAGCAATTGATAAACAAATATCAATCTCAATTTGAAACTCTAGTATGCTTAAACACAAAATAGGTAACTCTTTACCTAAGGAAATCACTATTCAAATTTACCATGACAATTTATATCATATGAACATATTAAAGTTCTATAAGATGATACAATGAAACATTTCTATATTAGTGTGTCAAATCAATTACTGGTTATAACTACATGAAAGATTAACTATGTAGTAACATAATAAAGAATCAACAATAATAACAATATGATGTAATACTATAACATTAGTAATGAATATCCGATTAACAATCTAAGATAAACCCAAGCGTATCAAAAGATGGAATCTAAGATGATATGTGAGCTCTAACTTGCTACATCATAAATAAAAATATAAGATTGAATTTCTTAATTCAAAGTATCCCTAACCATATACTAGGTTAACATGTCAAGATCCAACTATAACTAATCTAAAATCCAAAAGAAATAATTATAACTGCAACCACTAGTCATGCTAGATGAAAGTAATATGCATCTAATCTAGTAAAGAGATAAATAACCCATTAATAACATTACCAACTACATCATACCTATCCATGAAATCATCTAAGTATGGAATAGTAGAAAATAATTAGGACAAGCCCTCTCAACTAGTCCTATGAGTCCAACCATTAGTGGCCCTTACTACCCTAACCATCAACTAGATGGTAGTTTTGGAAAATGGATCCGAGAGGGAGTTCTGAGCAAGTTGAATTTTGAACCAAAGAACATCACAACATAATGCATACACTAACAAAAGGGACACGATCACCAATAAGGTAAAATCCAAACAATCAAAAGGCAAAATAAAAAAAAATGCAAGATAAAAAGAAACAAATCAAAGGTTGATACCAAAATTATTACATACCACAAGATAAAAAAACTCGAGAATTTTCATAAACAATTTTTATTCACTATACATGAATGGTTAATAAATTCTTTTGAATTTTGAAGAATAAAAAATAAATTACATTATTTTATATAGGAAAAATTTAAATATTACATGGAGCTAAATGTCTCTAAATTTATGTAAAATTGCGAATAGTTTCGTATTTTTTACCGGTTTAATAAGGGTTTATGTGTGGTGTAGGACAGAGATCTTTGTCTTTGTTTCTAAATTTTAAGCCAGGTAAACCAAGGCATATGTGCCCTTATTTTGGGCTTCAAATCGGGCTTCAATAGTTGGTTACTAGTATTTATTGAATTTTTTAATGCTCTTGTAGAGGAAGAATCTCAATCTTGTGGAAAACTTAACATTGTCAATTTTTCTCTTGGCTACAATCTTTTCATGCGGAGCTCATGGTGTTCTAAGTGTTTATCTCTTAGTGAGTTTGGTTCAAAAAATATTTGATCTTAGGGAGTGCTATAATCTATTAAAATATTTGAGAGATTTGGGCCAAATCATTGCTGAGGCAGTTTGAGAAGAGGATCCAACATTTGTGGGGTGTTGTTTGAATCCAAAGTGCATTATATGATCTTGGTTCTATTATTTGTTCAATATATTTATGGTTGGAATATGTCATGCTAAAAATTAGCTGAAAGTTTCCCCAGATGTAATTTGATCTACTGCTGGGTGGATATTTTTAAGCCACTTTCTTTCTGTGCTTCATGTTTATCTCTTTGGCTTTCTTCAGCTTTGTTGAATATTCATTTGAAATCGTGTGTGTTTGTTTCTTCAGTTAATGGTGTTGGTAGTTATTGTAATATGGACATGCTTTACGTAGACTCGTGTTTGAAATTTTTTATTTTCAATGTTAAGTCAAAATCATTTCTATTTGCTGACAGTTTTCTGTTTTAGATGTTGTTTAGTAGTTATTTTATTGTTTGGGCTTGTTTTCCTTAATTTTTATTGATGAGTTTTATTGAATATTTTTTTGGGAGATTGCAATATGTTGGGGACTTATTAAAACCCTCTTATCTGATTTAATGGTTCCAATAAAAAATATTATCTTTTAATTTTATATTAAAATTTAAATAAATAATAAAAATACAATGAATACATTGTTAGTAGTAATAAATAAATATTTTGAAGGCATTTTTCACACGGGGAAAAAAAAATGTTTGAGTATATCTATTATAGAAGAAAAAAAATACTCTAAATATATCCTCTATACGGGTAAGAATATAGTCTAAATATAATCTCTTTAGGAGTAAGAAAATTGTTTAATTACATAAATAAATAATAAAAATACAATGAATACATTGTCAATAGTAATAAATAAATATTTTAAAGGTATTTTTCACACGAGAAAAAAATTGTTTTGAGTACATCCATTATAGAAGAAAAAAATACTCTAAATATATCCTCTATATGAGTAAGAATATAGTCTAAATATAATCTCCTTAGGAGTAATAAAATTGTTTAATTAAGAATATAGTCTAAATGTAATCTCCTTAGGAGTAAGAAAATTGTTTAATTACAATGTATGTAAGATTAATAAAATTTGAGTTACTAAAAAGTTGGTACAATGGTATACGAATCTACGTAGATCATATCTCTAGAGAAAGACATGGTTTCTTTGAATAGATACAAAGTATTATGTGTGCTCTAAACATTTGGAAGACATGATTGGAACTAACTTGACTATTGTGTTTCTCTATTTTGGATTTTCAATTATTTTAATTTGATCTTCGTATTGTGTTACTTGTAACTGGTAAAATGACTTTCTTTTCAGAAACAATATATGAAATATAAGAAAAATAGTGAAGGGTTTGGAGTTTAGTATTAGAGTTTGGTTGAAATTTTAAACATAATTTAATTATTAAAACTATAAATTAAAATTAATATATTAAAATAAATAAATTATATAATTAAAAATAATTAAAATGATAAAATTTTAAAATTCATATGTTAATATTGCTCTACAATAAATACTAGTTGTACATTAGGTATTGTTCCTCTCAATAATTGATTTAAAATAAAATTAAGTGCCACAATATTAAGTTCTCTAATAATTTATAAATCTCTATAAATCATATGAACTATCAATAAATTATGTATAAATGATTGTTAATTATTGCATGTAAGTGAACTACAATAATTGTCTTTTTATAATTTAAATTTAAGTTTAATTGGCACACAATCTAACATTTAGGGTAAAAAATTTAAAACAAATGAGGCAAAAAGATGAATAAACTCTAACAAAGGACTACCCAAAAGGTGGGCCTAGATGCATGGAGGTACTCTAGACAAGTGTCAAGGATGCTTTAGACAATACACCCAAAAAATTCAAAAATAAAGAACATAAATAAATTGGATAAAAAGAAGAGAGTTGGTGCATTAAAAATATCATAAATCCCTAATAATATTTAATTTAAATAATTTTTGATAAATAAATAATATTAAAATCATAAAATTTAATAAATAATAAATATGTTAAAACTATTTTCAAATGTCTATATTTTCACTACTTTGATGTGTGTGCATGTATACATATCAAATAGAAAATAAAGAGAGTAATAACAAAAATACTGCATTATGAGATCTCTAATATGTTTTCTAGTGCATGTGAAAATATGTACAAATAGTTTTATTATTCTATGCATAAATTAATCTATACCAAAAAATGATATCTATTGACATTTGAAGTATCAAAAAGGAATTACCTTATTTTACCAACAAAAAATGCGAATGTTAGCTAGAGCCACATACCTCCAAATGAATAAAATAGTGTGTGTAATTTTGAGTGATATTTGAATAAAGGGTATATAAAATTATGAACACCATTCTAAATAAATGTAACATCCTGAGTAAAATATATGTAAAGTAGCATCATGCTTTGTGCTAAAATAGTAGGAATAAGAATATAGTTTGAATACATTATTTTTTATTTTATAGGGTAAATGATTTTGATTGAAATTATGAATTGGTGGTGGGACATAAAGGGGACCTAGTTCCTGAAAACACAAAGGTAGAAAAACCACAAAGAAGTGAGAAACCACTAAAGATGACAAAAATAAAGCCACAGTGGGAATAAAGAAAACATAAAGTAAGGAAAAGTAGAACATAAACAAGTCACCAAACCTCTGAATATTAACAATGATAGACACAAAAGATAAAACCCTATCTTTTCATGAGATTTCATTCTAACTGACATGTATAAAATCATAAAAAAGAAACAAGATCAAAAAGTAGTCCAAAATGAAGTGATGCAATCTTCAACCATAGGCTAAGGCCTGTATTATATCATGCCTTGAAAGAAGGTCCATCATGGTCCACTAAGATCCCTCTCTCACCAACTCTTCTACCTTTGACCTCATCCTTTTTCCCTCATATTGTCTTCCCTTCTTCTTAGTGGTGGTGCATATGCTAGCCTTGAGTTTCCCAGTACTCTTAGGTGAAGAGACAATAATAGGATAGAGGGGGATGACACAGGGGGTGGGAAGTCAATGAGGAGAGGGAAACACATGTAAGGGAAAAAGGGTCAATGGTCTTGGTGAGGGGGAAAATAATAGGGGAAAGAGGGAAGTGTATGTGAAGGGGGATGGACAAAAAAAAATGTAAATGATATAGACTGCTCTAATTTTGAATAATCACTAATCCTTTTAAAAGAGTATTCTACATTGTTAAAAAGCATTGGCCCAATAGGGTAGTTTGAGGGAACCTATTAAAGAGATAACTAATGATTGATTGAAGGCACCTCCTTCAAATAGTCATCCATAAGAACATCTATAGAAAGAGGAGGATTAAATAACTTGTCATGATTATACTATTTAAAATCTTGACTAGGAGTCCCTAATTTATTATTCCAAACTTGAAAGGGCTGGGGAATAGAGGGGCATCTTGTCTTGGAAAGACATTCAATGAATCGATGACTGAGAAGTTTACAATGGAAACAATGGAAGGGGAGTCCTTTGAAGTTAAGTAACTGAGTCTATGAGCCACATGAAGAAATCAAGTTTATGTAATGGAATAACTTGGTTTGGAAAGACCGACCATAACATAGGCTCTTAAAAACTTGAGGTTCTAAGAGTAAACATAAATAATCATAAAAGAGCCAACTTAATACACTAAAAACTTAATAAACTTTACGTTCCTAAAAAATAGTATAAGATTACACCTAATACATGATGGAGTAGTTGATACTTAGGTCTTATAAAATTCAAAGAAAGGGGACCAAGGGCACCAAAAGAAAATAAAATTCTTAAAAAATAGAGGCCTATAATTGAGCCCAAAATCCCTATCTGAGGAGCCCTAGAATTTGAAAAGGAAAAAACTAGAACTAAGTAGAGTATGAAAGAGGGCTCAACATCAAACTTCTAGACCTTAAAAGCTCAACAAGAGAGTGCAAAAGTAGAAAGAAAATTGCCCACACACTTACCAAAGAGAGATTTGCAACCAATCTCAGATTCCATCTCAAAGATATAGGAATCAAGGAGAAATAGGTTAGGGGAAACACCAAAGAATTTAATGGGCACATCACCTTGAAAAATATGGGGAAAGAGCTCAAAAAACTAGAAGGCATCAATAAGAAAAGGGTCCCCCAATGAGGAAACAAAGGGGATTAAGTATTTATAGAAATCACTACACTCATGAAATGGGTTTGAGACATTTATACATTTAGTTTAAACTAAATAAATATTAGAACCAAAAATAGATTTAT
>JARHVA010001771.1:2845000-2902500 GCA_037957365.1 Torreya grandis
GATTTTCTTAATGTAAATTAGTGTATAAATTTATATCATATATGCACCAAGTCACTTTAGAAAGAGACCTTGATTTGTTTATTTATAATACAAAGTGGTTAATTTATCATGCCATCAACACAATAAGCAAATGGGATAAATCTAATGAGAGATTTGATTTTAAAAAATAACAATAGTTGGGAGTGGGTTGGTTCTAACTAGATCACATAATTATTCACTAATAATCCTAATGAATTCTATTGGAACCAAATTATATATAAATGGAATAAACTAAGAGTCTATAAATGTGTGTGTAGGGTATTTAACAAGTTTTAAATAGCTAATGATTTTCTTGTAGATTTATAATATTATAATGGAAGGATCAACCCATAAGTTAACATGCATGCATGAGAGGATGGAAGATTAGGATTATTTGAGTGCTCATGTCATGCATGGTAAATGTGTTACAAGATTGTCCTTGCTATGTACCAAGTACTATATTTTAGTATCTAAAAATTCTCCCTTTTATTATAGGAATGGAATTGTTAGAAATGGATAAAATATACCTAAGAGTGTACAACACACTTTGTATTTCATATGAATCACTAATTGTATAGGTCAGTGAATATAAATAAATGTAATCATGTGTAATCAATGTCCATATATTTAAAAAATTAATCTAACATTGAATATTTAAGTTTTTGAAAGAACAAAGGTAAGTGTACCCCTGTGTTGTGGTAAAAACCGTTGAAATTTGTTGGAGTTGATGCTTCTTTTTTGAAGTATTGAAAAAAATTCTGCCTCCTTTCTAAATTACATGGAGAGTTTGGGTTATTATGCCCCAAATGTTTATAATTATGTAGGATCTTAGGTTGGGAAGAAAGGATGGCCTAAATCTCATTAATGTGGGGAAAAGTATGCAATATACTAATGAAAATAGTTATGCAAGTAAAAGAAAGAACCATTAGGGTAGTTTTTCACAAAAAAGCTATATAAACCATTATATATGGATTATAGATTCAATTTTATACTTTTGTTCAAGTTCAATCAAGATGGATATATGTGAATAAAAATCATGATTGAAAGGGAATGAATAATGTTCATGCCCCAATCATGAATGTGGTTTTGATTGTACAATTTTTCTCAACATAAAATAAGATGCATGATAAAAAGAGAATGAACAAACTTCATGCCTCCATCATGACTAAATTTTTTATAAGTGTGAATTAGAAAAATAACCATTTTACATTTGATGTAGAAAAAATAGGCCAACGTTCTAGAGGCCATAACTTTTGACTTGTAGCTCTATTTGAGCTCTTCCACATGTGAAAACAACTATCTTGAAACATTCAATTGTACCTTAAGTATATTTATCTTCTTAGATTTGATTTTGATATTTTTAGGAGGCTAAACATGATCATTTGAGGGTCTGAAATTAGCTTTTAATGATTTTTTTGAGAATTTTCTAAATTTAGAATTATATATTTTTAGAACCAGAAGTCAACTTCAGTTGAATTTCATTCCATAGTCTAATTTTACTATTTAGGTTATTTTGAGGAATTTTTAGATCCACATGTGCTTGCATGTGAAATTTACTATAAATATTGGTTGCTAAAAATATATTTGTTTTTTAGATTTTAGTTTTTTTAAAATTTTGTATGTAGACTTTATTTTCAGAGTTTAGGCTTATTAAGCATGGTATGGGTTTGTAATTATTGTAAAAAATCAATAAAAATAAATTTTAAGTATTGTTTCAAGATCTTGGCCTATTGGTAATTTTCTTGTTCTTGTTAGTTTTCAAGTTTATTATCTGATATCAAAGAAAGTTTAAATCTTAGAGGAGAGAAGAATGGTGAGAGGACAAGGAGGTATGGCATAGATGAACTAGACTATACAAGAACTGTAGAGGCAACTTCAATAATTAATAGAGGTTATCACCAATTAGAAAAGAAGAGAAGGTGGTGACAAGGAAGACACAGATTGTGATGAAAAAGTTTAGTAAGAAGAAGAACAACAAGAGAAACCACCATCAATGGAAGAGAGGATGGTTTGGGATTTAGAAGGAAGAAATGAAGGAATCAAGGTTGATGTTCTAGATTATGGAGGTGGTTTAAAACTAGAGGAGTTGATAGATTAGATGAATAGCATGGAGAAGTACTTCGAGTGGAAGACTATGAGAGAAGACAAGAAGGTAAAGTTTGCATGTAAAAAATTGAAAGGTCATGCAATGATTTGGTGGGATCACCTATAGAAATAAATATAAAGAAAAGGTAAAGAGGAGATTAATTCATGGAAAAATATGGAGAAGAATCTGAGAGAGAAATCTCTTCCTGTGGATTATACACAAACTCTATACAGAAGATTTTAGATTTTGAGGTAAAAAGATCACAATATACAAGAGTATACAGATGGATTTTATAAACTTTCCATATGAGTGAAGCATGATGAAACATAAGATAAGATGGCTGAAAGGTATGTAAATGGTTTGAAATTTTCTATTTAAGATGAATTAATCATGCATATAATACTTAACATAGAGGAAGCTTATCAATTAGCTTTGAAGGAAGAAGAACAACAAAATAGACAAGAAGGACATATACTAGTCCAAAAAGAGGTGGATCCCCTCCAATAAAGGGATGAGGTGGGTTTAATACCACTAGAGGTGGATTTATTGCCAATAAAGGTGAATCATCATGTGGTACAAAAGGCAAGATGATAATAGGTAAGGATTTCAATACCATCAAAGAGGAAGAGGATTTCAGAGAGGACAAAGATATGGTGGTACTAGAGGATAGTTTCCCAATAAATTTAGATATTATGTTTGTTATAGATGTGGAAAATAAGGTCACATAGTATTTGAGTGTCTAAACTATCAAGATCAAGAAAGGAGTCAAGATCGCAAGAGGGAATCTAGTTGAGGTTGTGATAGAGGATAAAAATACTGAAGTTGCACCTATAGATGTTGGAAAAAATCTCATGATGAGAAGAATCATGATCATGCCAAGAAAGGAACAAGTGAATAATAAAGAAGGTGGTGATGCATGGCTGTGATTAAATATTTTTTGAACAAGATGTACTTCAGGTGGAAAGGTATACAAAGTAATTATAGATGGTGGAAGTTGTGAAAATATGGTTTCTAAAGAAATGATTGAGAAAATAAATCTACAATGTGAAAAGCATCCTAATCCCTATCAGATTTCATGGTTTAAGAAAGGGAATGAAGTTATAGTAGATAAAAAGTTCTTAATCAAGTTTTCTATAGAAAAGTGTTATAATAATGAAATATGGTGTGATGTTATTCTGATGGATGCATGTCATGTGTTATTGGGAAGACCATGGCAATTTGATAGGAAAGTAATTTGTGATGGAGTAAAGAACACATACATTTTTTGGAAAGGTGGTACAAAGTTAGTTTTGTTACCTCTTAAAGAGGAAGAGAAGACATAAATCATGCTCTCTACTAAAAAATTCATTCAAGATATGAAGGTAACAAGTTGCTATTATGTATTAGTAACAAAGAATGAAGAAATAGAAATGGTGAGAATACCAATAGAAGAAACAAGAGTGTTGAAATAATATACAGATATTATCCCTGATGAGTTACCATATGGTTTACCATTAAAGAGAGATATTTAGCATCACATTGATTTGATTCCAATATCAACTCTACCCAGTCAATTAGCTTATAAGATGAGTCTAACAGAATATGAAAAATTAAATAAACAAGTTACTAAATTGCTAAAGAAAAAGGTGATAAGGGAGAGTATGAGTCATTGTGCAACACCAACATTGCTAACTCTAAAGAAAGATGGAGGATGGATAATGTGTGTGGATAGTTGATCAATTAATAAAATTACAATACAATATAGGTTTTTTATACCTCATTTAGATGATATGATGGATGTACTGATAGGAGCAAAATATTTTACCAAGATTGATCTAAGGAGTGGTTATTATCAAATTTGATTTCATGAAGGAGATGAGTGAAAAAATGAATTCAAGACTAGGGATGGCTTATATGAGTGGATGGTGATGACATTTAGATTATCGAATGCACCTAGTGCATTTATGAGGGTGATGAATATAGTGTTACAAGAATATATTGGTAAGTTTGTGGTTATTTATTTCGATGATATTTTGGTATTCAATAAGACTAAAGAAGTTCACTTAAAAATTTTGAGAATAGTAATGGATTTGTTAATAAAAGAGAAGTATGCAAATTTGAAGAAGTGTAGGTTTATTCATAATAGTTTGGTATTTTTGAGATTTATAATTTTAGAAGATGGTGTGAAAATGGATGAAGAAAAGATAAAGGCAATTGTTGAGTGGCCTATTCCAAAAAGCATTATAGAGGTAAGAAGTTTTCATGGTTTAACAACTTTTGATAAAAAAATTTATTAAGAATTTTAGTAGTATTGTGCCACCAATAATAGATTGCATGAGAGGGAAGGAATTTGCATGGACTAGAGTAGCCACATAAAGCTTTGAAATTTTAAAGAAGATTATATACAGGCCAGTTTTAGCATTACTATATTTTAATAAAGTGTTTGAGGTTGATTGTGATGCTTCATTTGTAGGAATTGGTGGTGTGTTAAGTCAAGAAGGAAAGCCAATAACATACTTCAGTGAGAAATTAAATGAGGTAAGAACAAATTATTATACTTATGATGTTGAACTTTACACTATTGTACAAGCATTAAGACATTGGAGACATTACTTGGTGCCTAAGGAGTTTATACTATTTACAGATCATGAGGCTTTGAAGTTTGTGAATACACAAGAAAGTTAAATAGTAGGCATGCAATGTGGGTTTCTTTCTTGTAGGGTTATAATTTTGTGTTGAAACATAAATTAAGAAAAAATAATCAGGTAGTTGATGCATTAAGTAGGGGGTAGCATTATTAACTACTATGATAAGTGAAGTAGTTGGATTTGAAACTATTACATAATTGTATGATACTGATCCATATTTTGGTAAGATAGTTGAGTAGTATAGGAATCCATTAACAGGTGGGATAGATATTAGTCATGGTGAATATATTATATAGGAAGGTTATCTCTTTAAAGGGGAATAATTATGCATTTCAATTGGGTCTCTATGAAACAATATAATGAGAGAATTACATAGCGGCAGTTTAACTGGACACTATGGTAAGACAAAGACAATAGCTTTGGTGGAGAAAAAGTATTTTTGGAAAAAAATGAAGAGAGATGTGATAATGTATGTTTTAAGGTGTAGAATATGTCAGGTGGCTAAAGGACATGTACAAAATACTGGGCTATACATGTCAATACCAGTTCTAAGAGGACCATGGATAGATTTTAGTATGGACTTTGTTTTGGGATTGCCAAACACACAGAGAGGTAATGATTCAATTTTTGATAATATAGATAGATTTTATAAAATGGTTCATTTCATTACATGTAAGAAAACTAATGATGCCACTAGAGTTGTATAATTATTTTTTATGGATATTGTTAGATTGCATGGTGTTCCAAAAACTATCACTTTAGATAGGGACACAAAATTTCCAACTCATTTTTTAAGGAATTTGTGGAATAAAATGGGTAATAAGCTACAATTTAGTAGTGTGTATCACCCACAAATAGATAGACAGATAGAAGTTGTGAATAGAAGCTTGAGAAATTTATTGAGATGCATAGTGAGAGAGAAGCCAAGGCAATGGGATTTGGCTTTACCATAAGCTAAGTTTACATATAATATTTTAGTGAATAGATCAACAAGAAATTAACATTTTAAAATTATTTATGGGAGAAATCCTATGGGTATTTTAGATTTGGTATAATTGTTAATTGTAGATCGAATTAGTGATGATGCAAAAGCATTTGTAGAGCATATGCAATAGTTGCAAGGAGTAAGAAGAAAGTTACAGGAAAGTAATGAAAAATATAAATTAGCAACAGATGTCAGAAGAAGGTCCAAAGTATTTAAAGGAGAGTTTTTAATGGTTTACTTGAGGAAATAAAGATTTCCAAAAGGAACATACAATAAGTTGAAGTACAAAAAAATAGGACCATGTAGAATTGTGAAGAAAATCAATGATAATGTATATGAGGTAAGTTTACTAGAAAATTTTGATATATCTCTAGTATTTAATATTTTAGATTTATATGAATTACATGGAGAAGATTGTGAAGGTGATGAAGATGAAGAGGTAAATTGAGAGCAATAGGTTCTAAAAAAGAAGAAATAAAAAATAGTGTAGGTTTTGGATATGAAGATAATGAGCACAAGGCAAGGGAATTATAACATGTATTTGGTGTAGTGGAAAAGATTGAAGAAAGAAGACAACACTTGGATTATAGAATGGGAGTTGAGGAAGATTGACAAAGAAAAATGGCAACAGTACAATCAGGGTAACTTGCAAGAGATGAGTTGTTTCTAACCAGAGGAGAATGATGCATAAAAAATAGGCCAACCTTCCAGAGGCCATAAATTTTGAATCGTAGCTCCATTTGAGCTCTTTCACATGCCAAAATAACCGTCTTAGAAATTTTGATTTTGCCTTAAGCTACTCTATCTACTTAGATTTGATTTCAATATTTTTAAAGGCCAAACATTATCATCTAAGGGTCCAAAATTAACTTTTAATGATTTTTTGAGAATTTTCTAGATTTAGAAATTGTATATTTTTAGAAACAGAAGTCAACTTTAGGTGAATTTCATCCCATAGTCTAATTTTAATATTTAGGTTATTTTGATAAATTTTTAGAGGCAATCAATACTTGCATGCAAAACTTACTATAAGTAGCAACTACTTAAAATAGATGTTTTTTTTTCACATTTTAGTTTTTTTTGAATTTTGCATTTGGACTTTGATTTTTGAGTTTAGGCTTATTTAAGCATGGTTTGGGTTTGTAATTATTGGAAGCAATCAATACGAATCAATTTTGAGTATTATTTCAAGATCTTGGCCTATTGGTAATTTTATTATTCTTGTTATTTTTTAGGTTCATTAACGTTCAACTATAAGCTAAGTTGTTATGTATATGCATGAACTAGTATTAGGCCTTTTGAATATCAAAATGTGTATATATGTATGAACTAGTTTTATTCCCCTTAAATCTATACCAATTATTTTAGAATAATATCCATATATATGCTAAATTTTAAAACATGTATCATAAATGTATATGCTTTTGGAAAAATTTAATTCATGTTTATATAAATTATGTCCATGTATATGCATGAAAGTGTGTAGGAATATGTGCTAAAGTTTTAATAAAATGAGTGTATATGCATTGGATATGCCTATGTAATTTGTAATGATGCAACAATATATATCATACAAATAAACCATCTAATATCTGATCCATTCTGAATGTAATATGATTTCATACATATAGAGGATTATGTATCTATTACAAGCCCCCTATAGTGTGACATTTTTGGGATGATAGATGTCTTGTGTAAGTCACTCATCTCAGACGAAGAGTTAATTGTATCATGTCATGTATATGGATAGAATAATGTAATATCATGGGAATATGTGGATCATATTTGATCATAGTAATATATGTGTTGATCATGGCATGCATGTAACATATGTAATACATGGCATGCAAGATTCATGTATAAATATATGTATCAATGAAGAACACATTAGCAGGATCTATGAATAAGACTACATGATAAAACTATATGATATAGATCATGGAACCATTCAATGTTAGCAAGCTCAATGAGTGCAAGTGTTAGTATGGCACATAAGGCCAAGGGTTGCATGGAAGGAACATAGATATTTCACAACAAACAAATTGAATGGAAAAACATAAGGGAAATGAATAATTTTCAAACAAGGGACATGAAAGATGTCTCATGAGACAAGGCTAACGACCACATACAAGGTGAGATAAAGATATTATAATCAAAGAAAAAGGGAAAAAAATAATAGACAAACACAAATTAGCCTATTATGTAAGAGAGTAAACACATCAATGGATCATTGAACAAGGGAACCAATATATACCATATATATGTATCAATCTCACATTGTAGCATAATGGCATATCCATGTATCATTGTGTAAGGTATGTATAAATAACAAGATATGTGTAATAGATATAGGTAGTTAAACATTATAGAAAAGTCATATAAATATATAATCAGTAATAGTGAAACCTATGGAATAAGATGCCCCTAGTATCGACTTGGTAAATGTGTAGAAGAAAGTCCAACATTTGTATGTCTATGTGTAACCTATATGTCATGCATCACACTCATATGCAATATGAAATGCACGTGTGTTTAAAAATAGTAAACCATATATCAAAATTGTGACAAATAAAATATTTAAATAGTGTAATCTATTAATCATGTCGTACTCAGGTCCTAATTTTGGATCTTTTGGATCTTTTGTAATTTATGATTATTATTATTTTTTTAATATTTTTGGAATAACTAAAATTATGTGCCCATAAATATGTAAGTCATCCTCATCTGAGTTGAAGTTTATATATCTTGTATTGTCCTTGAGATTATGTAATCACATTGCTTCTTCTTCCTTGTCTATTTTTGATAGTGTCTAGAGATATCACTACTGTAGGTTGTGATTGTTGATGGTAAGCATCACCACCATGTCAAATCATGATAACTCTTCCTATATGTGTGAAAGTGATATATTGATTAGTTTGATTTACTATAGCTTAATATTTTTTCAATAATTGTTATCTTAATATTAAGGGCATCCTATAAATAGGAAGAATAACACATATAAGTGTGTGAACCACTTTTGTCCCACAATCTATTGGTAAAATGATACATCCAAGGGGTTATTTCCATTATGTCCTATGTTATAATTCCCTAGATCCTTTAAAATTGTATAGGATTTTGAGAACATCCTCATAAAATATAAATTTGACATTATACAATTGGTTAGGGTATGTTTAATATGGATTAATTTGTTTCAAGACTTTGAGAGTATCATTGTAAAAAAGAATATTTCAAAATATCCTGTAAGTATTACTATCTATGTTACCATATTTCATTGTGAAGTTATGTTAAATAATTAACATGAATTATTTATTTTCCCATGTTTATGATCCTTTAATCATTTTGTTCCATATGACCAAATTTCATTACAAAGATACTTTTTCAAACATTTCAAACACCTTATATATTCTACAACATTTTTATCTAACATTTTGAACATATAGAGTGTCTACAACTACAAATATGGAAAATATAAATGGATATACATACCATTATATAACAACTTTATATTTTTTTACAAACTTATTCCATGATTACAAGAAATTTAAAATCAAGTATGGCATATTCTAGTGCCATCTCACTCAAAACTAATGTGGTGAAATCTTAGACAAAATATGACATTTCCTAAAGCAATTTTAGTCTAAACAAGACTTAAAGAAGTGTCATAAATATGTTACTAGTCTATTCAAATGTGTCCTAGCAAAGCTTACCTATAAAATCTAAAATTTTGAAACCCCCCACCAAAATAAAAACAAAAATAAATAAATAAATAAATAAATAATTAAATTAAAAAAAAAAAAAAAAAACAAAACTTTGTCCAAGGAGATACAAATAAATTTTAAAATTACATTAAAATAATAAAATAAGGGGTTGTAAACTTATTTAGATACCATGGTGATATGTTTTAGTCTAGACACTCATATATTAGACGAGATCCTCCTCTTCTACCAAAAATTCTCACTCCTCTATCAAATCCAATTCCTTTTACATCATTTTACTCTTATAAATGATCCTCCTTGCATAATTTTTTTTTTATAATAATTTATTTAGGTGTGTGGAAATTTATTAGATCCTATGCATTTTTTATTTATCTTCTAGATGTCAAAATTTGGATAATTACCTCTTTTATAAAACTAAACTATGGTAAAACGTTGAGTGAGATAAAGTATATAAACATTGAAATTATGACGTAACATATAAAGAAATAAAATTTAATAATATACCTAAATTCTTTAGATAAGGATTTTTTAGTCAGGAAGAAATGATTTGGGTGAGCCAATTTTTTTTACTAGTAGCGCTTTGAGTAGCTTATTTTTAGCTAAAAATTATATGAATGAGGTACAATGCAAATGTTAATAGAAACAAATATGTGGAGTGAATTTTAAAGAAGAGGTCAATGTGACAATAAGGGTAGAATTTAATCGTATTTTTATTTGATGTGGATGTACACATGATCTTACATTCTTGGAAATTAGTCAAAAGAGAAATGAGATAAAATACAAAGGTATTGCAAAAAGTGAACTCTTGAGAAAATATAGTGCCAATAAAACATTGAAGTAAAATTTAAAAATTCAATAGGCATTGGAAAAAAATATTAATTTAATTAGATTGATATAGTAAGGAAATTAAAAGAATATGTGATTTTGAGGAACAAGAAGGTGATGGAGGATATTGATGCCTATGCATCATCTATAGATTTGTGTTGCATTGTAGTGTGATAATGTTACTAATTATGAATAGTTCTTTTATTTTGTATCTTTTCATTTCTTTATTTGAATTCTAATATTAGGTATTCACACTACAAAAATAAGGAGTGATAATTATACTAATTCTACATATTCCCTTTGCCTTGTAGATCTATATCTTTCTTTGATTGCTACTAAAAGGGCTTCACACTACATTATACTATGATATATTAATAATTATGAATGTTTCTTTTTTATTGTATCTCATCCACTATTTTATGGAGTGAAATATTGAGAAAATGCTATGCCAAAAAAATCCCTTGGTAAAATTTAAAACTTCAATATGCATTGTACAAAAATTAGTCATTAAATTAGACTAGTATCATAAAGAAAGTACTAAAATGGCAAGCTTGGGGAAGCATAATTTTAAAATGAGGATGTTGATGCCTATGCATCATGTTTAGATTTATTTTGAATTTTACTATGATAATATTACTAATTTTAAATTTTTTATTTGTCCTATATTTATTCCACTCTTTCTTTGAATACTAATATAAGGTATTCACACTACCCAAGCAAGGATTGAAAATAAGCATTGTGATTTTTTTGGATGAAAATAATCAATTTAATTTAGTTTTAAATGAGCCTAAGAGGCGTGTTTGGAGTGTTATTCATAAAATTTGTAAATTTGTATAAAGGAAACTTTTGAACTTATTAATGGTGATGAACATAAATCAATTATGATGGTAACCTTTATGGGATTACTTTGCTCTCCTCCACTTTTCTTAGATTCATAATGAATGTCATAAAAATTACCCATGAATTTGTGTATGTATATACATTTAATGCATTACCTAACGGACATTAGGGGCTAAATAGATCAATAGGTGGATACAGTTAATGGTTATAACTTTAGGTCATGTGGTTTTAACAAAGTAGGTATTAAATACAAATATGCCTTGGTTTATTTATATCTAAATATTAGTAAATTAAATTAAATTAAATTCAAGTATCATTCATTACCACCTCCAATATATGCAATATGATATGCAAATGTGAATAAAATGACACTATTATAAGAAAAGTCATACTTATAGATCAAGAGATAAGATAAGTATTTGCTAAGATGGAAAATAAGGAAACTAAATTAATAAACTAATTTCTCCACACTATCCTCCACACTAATGTTTTTTTCATTAGGTAGAGCTAAATAATTAAATTAAGTGAAACCAAATTTCAATGTCAAAAGAAAAACCTAATAAATCAAAATACTATACATAAAATCTATACACATTATTTGCATATAAAAAATATTTAAGAACTACCAAGGAAAATAGGCTTATCTACACAAGAAGTTGATTTTTGCATATCTTTACACAATACAAAAAATTCTCTTAAAGTTTACAATATAATATATAGACTAAAATTATTCATTTATGATTGATATGTTGTTAATGTTGTCATTTGTTTGTGTTGATAACACATTAAATGAAGCTCTTCATTTTTATGTGCACATTAAAATAAAATAAAAAATTTATATTTAGTGTAGCAACATAAATATCTTCCTTCACATCAAACATCTTATTTGAGGGAAAAAATATTCAATACGGACTATACTCGATAATAGCACATGATGACACTAACATGCATGACATGCATCACAAGTAGGAGAGGAAAATTGTATTCAACCTTGAAAAGTGTATTTTAAGCTTTGATCTAATATAAAAGGAAAGGTTTGGTGAAGTACATATTTACAATTATTGGCTAAAATGTATATTTATTAACAAAATTAGACAATGAAATGTGATAAAAATTAATATATTGGACTTGAAAACATTTGAAATATTTAGTGAAATGCATTTATAACTATAAAATGAGTAACTAAATAAGAAAGGAAACAATTTGAGTGTAGGTTTCCTCAACTAGAAGCTTGATATTTCTAAAGTAAGTGCTAAAACTTACCATTACACTAAGCCTATACAAATATTTAATATATTGTTTATAATTTCATATCCAAATTTTAAAGGAAATTGAAACTTTTATTACAACAAGAATTTATTTATTTTTTCAAGTTCTATAATAATAATTTTAACGAAGATACCATGTAATACTCGTTACCTTATTTTCCATTTAACTTAAGTGTTATGACCATTTTGTAAATCATTCAAGGATTTTATTACTTGTAAACTCAACATATATTTAAATTAAAAAATAGTTTTAGTTTCAATCTATAAAATTATTCACATTATAAATTTTTGTTTTAGATTAGTCCATTCAACTTTGACATGATTTTCATAGAAGATTTTAATGTATTTAACTGATCAAACAATATTGTATGGTTTTAATATGGAGTTTTAATATTATATTATAAATATATGTATAGGCACTAATTTTGTTCACACTTATCCATTTAATTTTTATTAGACAAATTAATAATTAAGTATTTACTTAATTGAAATCTAATAATAATAGTGAAGTCTTATTTTAAGGAGTCTTGCTGTATAGACATGCTTTAAATAATAATCTGTATATAAGTAATCTAATTTATAAACCTAACCATAGCCCATTTCTTATCTATATAATAACATAAAAGTGTATTATATAAAGTACATTGTGGAAACGTTACTACTATTATATTAGGAAGTTTAGGTTAGATTTATAAATGTAATGAGCCAGTAATTCTACATAGAATAAATATCTATATATAATATTTATTGAATATTTCATTATATTTATATATTTCATATATTGTTGTTGTTTATCTTATGGTAGATACAGCCAATTCTAGACAAGTTATAATAATTTAATATAAAATAGTTGGCTCTTATATGCATGTTGAGTAACAAATCTTTCAAAGGACCTTATTTTTCTTTGTAATATTATTTATCTTCTTAATATATTTTTGAACAAATTTCAATAAAATATTTGAATTTCATGGGATCCAATTCTATGCATCTATTATAATTAACGCAACCAAATAATTTATCATAATTCAAACTAAAGACACATTTATTAGGATTTATTCACACCTTAAATTTATTCAATTGTTCAAATAAAATCAATTTTTTTTAATTTTTCTATTGAAATTTGATCCCAATTCCATCAAAGGAGAGTTAAGTATCCTGGCCAATTAGGCTACAAAAGATCTATAAAATATTTATTTATTTCTATAGTTTTCTTTTATTGAAATGATTTTATTTTATCTAAATAAAGGAAATAAATCTTGTAAGATTAGATGAAAAATTCGAGTGGATATTCTCTTGAGATCCACATGCTAGATGTTTGATTATCTTCAGGATGGATTATTATACTAGTTCTTATTAATAATTAATATTGTCTTCACTTATATAAACTATCATTATGGAATCTTTCACAAGTTTTCTTGAATAAAAATTAATTTAGTTGGAACATGAAATTCAATCAATGGTGAAATGAATACCTTCACAATAATGGTATTGGAATAATTAACAATAATTTATAATAAAAAATTAGAAATTTATTTGGAAAGTAGTGGGGAAATGATATCTTGATCTAGGAACCCATTTACGCTTTTTTAAAATGAAGATCTAAAAGATCTCCATGTAGGAGTAACTTGTGTTAGCCACTAAACAATTTTATGAGGCCAAAATCAACCATCTAAAGGCAAAAATTTGCATTAAAATTTCATTTTAGATATTTTTTTATATTTTAATAAATTTAGTTTTCTGTAACAGGGAATGAACTTGTAGTTACAAGTCACCCTTGTGATTTGTTTGGTCATGTAGATAATAAGAGACAAATATTAATACCATTTGAGCTTTTATGTAAAATTTAATAAAAATAGCAACTACTAAAAGTATAAAGTTTAGTTAATTCTTAGATATATATTTTAATTATTAGCATGTTAATTGTGCATGATAAATTCATATTTAAATAATATTTTAATTAAATACTTATCTATTATTTAAAATGAAAAATGAATAAAAAATTATATTTTTTGCCTAATAGTTTTTGGGTAATTTTTCTTTCTATTTTAAAATTATGGTGCTTTTGAGTTCAACAATAGTAGAGGACATCATGGTTTGTGAGCTATATAGAAGAGAATAACTGTGAAAGAAGGATTAGAGGTGGAAATATCAATGGAATTTTTTTTGGAAAGAGATATGAGGTATGATTGGCAAAGGATGAATTATTTTTAGGGAGAAAAATATTAGATTATTCCAAGATTGACAATAAAATGTTAAAGGAATAGAGTAAAATGAATTTTAAAATAGACAATATCACTTTAAGAGAGAATCAAGTCATAATGTTGAGATGAAAGTGACAAGTGGGGAAACCATAAAATAGATAAAAACTCAAAATATTATTACAAACCTTGCAAAAAATTTAAATCCAAGTACATATCAATTAATAGATGAGAGAGATGAGAATTGCCTTAAGATAAAATATCATCAAAAGAAAGCAAGAACAAGCCAAGAAGTGATTAGATGAAAAGAGAGGTGGAAAGGATATTTAAATAGGGAAATAGGAAGGATGAGGGAGTTACTATTAGTGTAGGAGTTTATTTTACTTTATTGACTTATTCCTACACTAATGTTAGCTTTCTTAGTTGTGCATAAGGAGTTTCTCTTCTCCATCATCATGGTTAGTGGGTGTTGCTCTTCATTACTCTGTCATAGGAGTATCAAGCCTATTCTAGGACTTTATTACTATTCTTGGAGGAGTTAAACATTATACTCTCATATAAGTACATCTTTAATAAGTGAGTAATGCATGCAGTGTATTGTGTTAGCATCATTTCTATGTTATTATAATTATCTCTCTTATTTGTATAATTTGCAGTTTATTATTCTTTCAAAGATTTATCTTCATAAAAATTACATCTCATATCTCTCATTGGTTCATGTTTTGATCCAATTGATCCATGGCATTCTTCGATATGGTATCATAGCATAACTATTATTGAGGATTGCCTAGTGTTTTTCGCAAGTTTTTTAAATTTGAGATTAGTGTTTACAATAGTTTGGGTGTTGGGTGTTGTTTATTTGCTAGTTGTTTAAATGGTTCATATTAGTAAAAATAGTTAAAGACCATTGAGTGGTGCTTTTTAGGCTCCCATAGTGTTTCAGACCCTAAAAAGCATTTTTATATGTAGGCACACAAGTTTTTACACATGTTCAATGTTTTTCAATGACCTAAAAGGCATTTTTACAATTGTGGCATCAATTTTCCACATGTGAAACATTTTTATATGACCTGAAAGGCATTTTTACATATGTGGAGGCATTTTTACACCTGTGTAACATTTGTCCATGACTTGAAAGGTGTTTTTACACTTTTGGTAGTGTCTTTACACCTATGGGGCATATAGAATGTCCTTGAAACATGTATACAAAATAAGACTATGTCTTCTTGTATTAGGTGATGATAAAAAACATCTAGTTCATTTAAAAATAACCTTGGTACACTTTCATTGGGCATGGTGGTGTGAAATAGCAATGACATAGCCAAATCTAGGGTTTTGAAATACTAAACCAACCTTTATTTTTCACCTCATGTGGCTACCAAAGCAAACAAGATATTTTGTATTTAAATTGACTTTTTGTTATTAAAAATTAACATTATCCATGTTTTGGATATAAATCAATTTAGGGGAAATTTGTGTAAAGGGTGAATTATTTATTTATCCCCCTTGTATTTTTTCTTGTCAAAGATGAAGACTGAGGTTGAGGTTGGTAGAAGACCAGTTCCCCCTCATGAGCTAAATATTTTTATTCTACACTGTTTGAAAATTCTAACAAGTTTTTGGAAGTCTAGGTCCACCTTAGCCATAAATCAATTTCTTAAAATTTTAGTACAATTTTAATTAAATAGTCCTTATTTATGGAAAAGTAATAATGTAATAAATTTTAATCATTAGCTTAAAATTAAACATCATATTTTTAAAAATTTCATATTTTTTTAATTTCCCTTACATTGGTAATATTTGAATTATAACATGCTCTAAAATATAAATTGCTAAAATCTGTTAGGGTCAAACATAATTTTAGGGGGGTTGTATCTTGTTCAATCCTTCCACATTTATTACATTCTTATTTTTTAATAATGATTCACTTCTACAAAATATACCCTAATTTAGCCATCCTACTCATGCCCTTCAATTATCATGAATGGAAAGCTTCTATACTACTCACCTTGAGAAAAAAGAAGCTATACAAGATAACAATGGGCCCTACAACTAAACCAAACCCTATTACAGAGAAAGAGAAATGATTTGACAAGTGTGATGAAGATTTTGGTTTTATATTCCTTTATATGTCATTGAATCTATGATTTCACATTGAGTCAACCAAAACACCTAATGAAGTATGGGATACACTAGAGAAATGTTTTGGGAAATTGGATGAGATGAGAGGGCATGAACTATAAATTGAGTAGATTAATCTTAGCCACAGTAGTTTTAATACACTTCAAGACTACTTCAAAAATTTTAAATAATTGATATTACAATAAAATAAGGTAAAATTGATTAGAAGGATTCACATGTCATCCTTTATGTCCTTACAAAACTTGGTCCTAACTATTCTATTTTTATCTCCACCTTCCATGGAACAAAGATAGAACTTGGTACTTCATGGAATATTCCCTCCTTTGATGAGTTTGTTATTGACTTGAATCGGGAGGAAGATAAACTAATTAAGATGGTTGCAATAAATTCCACTAAATTGCTTGCTCTACTTGTAGGACATGACATCAAAAATACTTCAAAAGATAAGAAAAATAACAACAAGGATCATGAGAGCAAGAGGCATCAACCCACCACCAAATTAATCAATCATACCTCCTTTAAAAGTGCTAAGCATAAGAAAGAGAGGATCAAGTGTGGGTATTACACTGAGAAGCATGACGAAAGAAAATGTTTAAATAATAAAATTGATCATGTCACAAGCCTTCTTGAGAAGAATAAAATAGGTATTCTTGAGTCTATTAAACCATCTTAATCAACCCCATAATCCTCCAAGGAAAATGATAATGGAAAAGAAAAGTAAAAATAAAAAACAAAGTGAAAATTAGGGCCTCATTTACTGTTGTACATCTGAATCCTAAATGGGTTATTGACTATGGATCATCACATCACATGGATTCTTCATAGATTGAGTTCACTTCCGTAGGACCATGTGACATGTCCACTAGTCACTTGGATTATGACACTTATACATTAAAATTTTACATAAAATATATAAAAATTGAAATTTTGATGTAACATATAAATAAATCAAATTTAATAATATACCTCACTTCTTTGGATAAGGCTATTTTACTAAAAAAAATTTATATGTGTGAGCCAACAAATTTTACTACTAGCCCTTTGAGTAGCTTAATTTTAGATAGAAATTGTATGAGTGATGTACAATGCAAATGTTGAGAGAGAAACATATGTTGATTGAAGTTTAAATAAGAGGTCAATGTGACATGAAGGGTAGAATTTAACCTTATCTTTATTTAATGTGGATGTACACATGATCTTACATTTTGGAAATTAGTCAAAAGAGAAATGAGATAAAATACAAATATATTGCAAGAAATGAACTCTTGAGAAAATATAGTTATAATAAAACATTGAAGTAACATCTAAAAATTCAATAGGCATTGGAAAAAATAGTAATTTAATTAGACCAATATAGTAAGGAAAGCAAAGGAATATGTGATTTCGAGGAACATGAAGGTGATGGAGGATGTTGATGCCTATGTATCATCTATTGATTTGTGTTGCATTGTAGTATGATAATATTACTAATTATGAATGTTTCCTTTGTTTTAAATCTTTTAATTTCTTTATTTAAATGATAATATAAGGGTTTCACACTACATAAATGAGGAGTGATGATTATACTAATTCTTCATATTCCCTTTGCCTTGTATTTTTTAGATCATTCTTTGCATACTAATAAAAGGGCTTAAAACTACATTTTACTATGATATATTACTAATTATTAATGTTTCATTTTTATTTTATCCCATCCAATCCTTTATGGAGTGAAATCTTGAGAAAATGCTATGCCAAAAAAATCCCATGGTAAAATTTAAAACTTTAATATGCATTGTAATAAAATTTGTCATTGAATTAGACTAGTATCATAAGGAAATTATTGGAATGGTGAGTTAGGGAAGCATAATTTTAAAATGAGGATTGATGCCTATGCATCATGTTCAGATTTATTTTGAATTGTACTATGATAATATTACTAATTTTAAATATTTTATTTGTCCTATGCTTTTCCACTCTTTCTTTGAATACTAATATAAGGTATTCACACTACCCAAGAAAGGAGTGAAAATAAGCATTTTGATATTTTTTGATGAAAATAATCCATTTAATTTAGTTTTAAATGAGTCTAAGAGGCACATTTGGAGTGTTGTTCATAAAAGTTGTAAATTTGTATAAAGGATTTTTTTGGACTTATTAATGGTGATGAACATAGATCAATCATGATGGTAACCTTTTATGGGATTAATGTGATTTTCACCACTTTTTTAAGATTCATAATGAATGTCATCCAAAATATCCATGAATTTGTGTATGTATAAACATTTAATGGATTTCGTATTGGACATTAGGGGCTAAATAGATTGGTAGGTGGATACCGTTAATAGTTATAACTTTAGGTCATGTGGTGTTAACAAGGTAGGTATTAAATAAAAATATGCCTTGGTTTATTGATATCTAAATATCAATAAATTAAATTAAATTAAATTCTAATATCATTCATTACCACCTCCACTATCTACAATATGATAATTTAATAAAAGCATATGCAAATGTGAATAAAATGACACTATTATAAGAAAAGTCATATTTTTAGATCAAGAGATAAGATCAATATTTCCTAACATGGAAAATAAGGAAACTAAATTAATAAACTAATTTCTCCATGCTATCCTCCACACTTAAACATTTTCTCATTAGGCAGAGCCAAATAATTAAATTAAGTAAACCCAAATTTCAATGTCAAAAGAAAAAAACAAAAAAATCAAAATACTATACATAAAAGTTATACACATTCTTTGTATATAAAAAATAGTGAATGACTACCAAGGAAAATAGGCTTATCTACATAAGAAGTTTGATTTTGCATATCTCTACATAAAATAAAAAATTCTCTCAAAGTTTACAATATCATATATAGACTAAAATTATTCATTCATGATTGATATGTTGTTAATGTTTTCATTTGTTTGTGTTGATAACACATTAAGTGAACCTATTAATTTTTATGTGCACATTAAAATATAATAAAAAAATTTATATTTAGTGTAACAACATAAATATCTTCTTTCACATCAATATTGACATCTTATCTGAGGGAAAAAATCATCAATATGAACTATTCTCGGTACTAGCATATAACCACACTAAGATGCATGACATGCATCAAAAGTAGGAGAGGAAAATTATATTCAACCTCAAAAAGTGAATTTTGAACTTTGATCTAGTATAAAAGGAAAGGTTTGGCCCAGTGCATATTTATAATTAATGGCTAAAATATATGTTTATTAAAAAAATTAGACAATGAAATGAGATAAAAATTAATATATTGGTCTAGAAAAAAATTGAAATATTTAGTGAAATGCATTTATAACTACAAAATGAATAACTAAATAATAAAAGGAAATGATTTGAGTGTAGGTTTCATCGACTAGAATCTTGATATTTCTAAAGCAAGTGCTAAAACTTACCACCACACTAAGCCTATAAAAATATTTAATATATTGTTTACAATTTCATATCCAATTTTTAAAGTAAACTAAAAATTTTCTTACCACAAGAATTTATTTATTCTTTCAAGTTCTCTAATAATAATTTTAACAAAGATACCATATAATACTCATTACCTTATTTTCCATTTAACTTAAGTGTTATGACCATTTTGTAAATCATTCAAGGATTTTATTACTTTTAAACTCAAAATATATTTAAATAAAAAATTAATTTTAGTTTCAATCTATAAAATTATTCACATTATAAATTATTTGTTTTAGATTAATCCATTCAACTTTGACATGCTTTTCATAGAAGATTTTAATGTATTTAAGTAATCAAACAATATTGTATGGTTTTAATATGGAATTTTAATATTATATTATAAATGTATGGATAGGAACTAATTTTGTTCACACTTATCCATTTAATATTTATTAGACAAATTATTAATTAATTATTTAATTAATTAAATTCTAATAATAATAGCAAAGTCTTATTTTTAGGAGTCTTATTGTATAGACATGCTTTAAATAATAATTTGTATCCAAGTAATCTACTTTATAAACCTAACCATAGCCCTTTTATTATCTATATAATAACATAGAGGTGTATTATGTAAGGTACATTGTGGAAACGTTACTACTATTATATTGGGAAATTTAGGCTAGATTTATAAATCTAAAGAGGTATTAATGCTACATGGAATAAATATCTATATATAATATTTCTTGAATATTTAATTATATTTATATATTTCATGTATTGTTGTTGTTTATGTTATGGTAGGTACAACAAATTGTTGACAATTTATAATAATTTAGTTTAAAATAGTCGAGTCTTATTTGTATGTTGACTATTTCTTCTTGCATTAGGTGATGCTAAAAAACATTTGGTTCATTTAAAAATACCCTTGATACAATTTGGTTGGGTATGGTGGTGCCAAATAGTAATGAAATAGCAAAATCTAGGGTTTTAAAATATTAAAATAACCTTTGTTTTTCACCTCACGTGGCTACCAAAGTAAACAAGCTATATTTTTAGTTAAATTAACTTTTAATTATTATAAATTACCATTATTCATGTTTTGGATATAAATAAATTTAGGGGAAATTTGTGTAAAGCATGAATTATTTATTTATCTCCCTTGTATTTTTATTTGTCAAAGATCAAGGTTGGGGCCGAGGTTGGTAGAAGGTTAGTTGTCATGATCTCTCTTCCCATACTATAGACTCGTGCTCATAATCTAAGTTGATTTGGACCTTATTTAATATTTCATTGTCAAAATGAGTTGATTTTTTTAAAGTTAACTTAACTTTTGTCATATTCAAAGAGTTATTAGGTCATCGATGATATTTCAAAAGAAAACAAGGTATGTCTTAATTTCATTTTCAAAATTTTAAAAAAATATGGAAATTAAATTGTTAAAATATTAAAGTTATTTATTTTTATAGAAATGTATATATGCAATGTTGTCTTAATATAAATGCGTAAAAATAATGAATGGATTAAAATTAGATGAAAATTTTATCAGTTTGATAAAATTGAAAATAGTCAAAAGTTATTTTTATTAATTAAAAAGAGCTTTTATTTTATTTAATTATTTTAATTTTGGAACTTTTAAATAAAATATATTTCATAGATAATTTAAAAGTTTGATTATTTTTAATTAATTATATTTTTGTAAATAAATTTTCAAGATTATTAATTAAATTATAAATAATTCTAGGTTATTAATAAATTATATTTAATTTAAAACCTAATGAATGTTAAGATAAAACTAATCTAACTTAATGTAACATAGAGAGAACAATATTAAAATCACTCCACCTCTAAAACCATCACCCACCTTAACTTATCGTCAGCGATGCATAACCTTAACTAGAGGGAAGAAATTTTTTTTTTTAAAAACAAATATCTAAAAGATATTCATGTAGGACTAACTCGTGTTAGCCACTAAACCCAAAATATAAAAACCCACATGGAGTAATATCTTGCACTATGTTCAGCTGAGAGTGACAAGTGGGGAAACCATCAAACATAGAAAAACCCAAAATATTATTACAAACCTTGAAATCAATTTAACTTCGAGTACATATCAATTAACAGATGAGAGAGATGAGAATTTCCTTAAGATAAAATATCATAAAAAGAATACAAGAACAAGTAAAGATGTGATTAGATGAAAAGAGAGATGGAAAGTATCTTTAAATAGGGAAAGAGGAAGGATGAGGGAGTTACTATTAATTTAGAGGTTTATTTTAATTTATAAGTTTATTCCTACACTAATGTTAGCTTGGTTAGTTGTGCATAAAGAGTTACTCTTCTCCATCATCATGGTTAGTGGGTGATGCTCTTCATTACTCTTTCATAGGAGCATCAGGCCTATTCTAGTACTTTATAGCTATTCTTGGAAGATTTACACATTATATTCTCATATAGGTATATCTTTAATAAGTGAGTAATGTATCTAGTGTATGGTGTTGGCATCATTTCTACATTATTACAATTATCTCTCTTATTTTCATAATTTTGATTTTATTATTCTTTCTAAGATTTGTCTTCATAAAAATTACATCTCATATCTCTCATCGGTGCATGTTTTGATCTAGTTGATCCATGGCATTATTTGATATGATATCATAGCATAACTATTATTGAGGATTGTATAGTGTTTTTTGCATGTTTTTTCAATTTGAGATTAGTATTTACAATAGTTTTGGTGTTGGATGTTGTTTATTTTCTAGTTATTTAAATGGTTCATGTTGGTAAGAATAGTTAAAGACCTTTGATAGGCATTTTTTAGGCTCCCATAGTGTTTCAAACCCTAAAAAGCATTTTTGTAGGCTAGCACACAAGGTTTTACACCTATTCAATGTTTTTCAATGACCTAAAAGGAATTTTTTAAATTGTGGCAGCATTTTTCCACATGTGAAATTTTTTTATATGACATGAAAGGCATTTTTACATATGTGGAGGCATTTTTAAACCTTTGAAACATCTATCCATGACTTGAAAGGAATTTTTACACTTGTGGCAGTGTTTTTGCACTTATGGGGCATTTAGATTGTCCTTGCAACACGTATACCAAATAAGACTATGTCTTATTTCATTGGGTGATGCTAAAAACATTTGGTTCATTTAAAAATACCCTTGGTACACTTTGGTTGGGAATGGTGGTGCCAAATAACAATGACAACAAAATCTAGGGTTTTAAACTACTAAAACAACATTTATTTTTTTACCTCACATGGCTACCAAAGTAAACAAGCTATATTTGTATTTAAATTAAATTTTTATTATTACAAATTACCATTATTCATGTTTTAGATATAAATCAATTTCGGGGAAATTTGTGTAAAGGGTAAATTATTTATTTATCCCCCTTGTATTTTTTCCTATCAAAGATGAAGACTAAGGCCGAGGTTGGTAAAAGGCTTGTTCCCCCTCATGAGCTAAATATTTGTATTATACACTCTTTGGAAATTATAACAAGTTTTTGGAAGTGTAGGTCCACCTTAGCCATATAGCAATTTCTTAAAGTTTTAGTGCAATTTTAATTAAATAGGCCTTATTTATGGGAAAGGAATAATGTAATAACTTTTGATCGATATCTCAAAATCAAACACCATATTTTTAAAATTTTCATAGTCTTTAATTTCCCATGCATTGGTAATGTCTGAATTATAAAGTTCTCTGAAATATAAAAGTACCAAAATAAGGGATTGTCAAAATTAATTTTAGGGGAGTTTTATCTTGTTCATTCCTTCTACATTTAATACATTCTTATTTTCTAATAAAACTTTACTTCTACAAAATATATCCTAATTTAGTCATCCTACTCATGTCCTTCAATTATCATGAATGGAAATCTTCTATGATACACTAAACCAATACAAATATTTAATATATTGTTTATAATTTAATATCCAAATTTTAAAGTAAATTGAAACTTTTCTTACAACAAGAATTTGATTATTTTTCCAAGTTCTCTAATAATAAATTTAACAAAGATACCATGTAATACTCATTACCTTCTTTTCCATTTAACTCAAGTGTTATGACTATTTTGTAAATCATTGAAGGACTTTATTACTTGTAAAATCGACATATATTTAAATTAAAAAATAATTTTAGTTTCAATCTATAAAATTATTCACATAATAAGGTTTTGTTTTAGATTAGTCTATTCAATTTAGGCTAGTACTATTATACTAAGAAATTTAGGCTAGATTTATAAATCTCAAGAGGTAGTAATGCTATACACACACACACACACACACACACACACACACACACACACACACACACACACACACACACACACACACACACACACACACACACACACACACACACACACACACACACACACACACACACACTAAGAAATTTAGGATATATATATATATATATATATATATATATATATATATATATATATATATATATATATGTCTTGAATATATTATTATATTTATATATTTCTTATATTGTGGTTGTTTATCTTATGGTACATACAACCAATTCTAGACACTTTATAATAATTTAATATAAAACAGTCAGGTCTTATCTGCATGTTGAGTAACAAACCTTTCAAAGGACCTTATATTTACTTATAATCTTATTTAACTTCTTAATATATTTTTGAACAAATTTAAATAAATGATTTAAATTTCATGGGATCCAATTATATGCATCTATTATAATTAATGTAACCAAATAATTTATAATCATTCAAATTAAAGGCACATTTATTAGGATTTAGTCACACCTTAAATTTATTTAATTATTCAAATAAGACCACAATTTTTTTTCTATCGAGATTTGATCCTAAGTCCACCAAAGGAGAGTTATGTATCCTAGCCAACAAGGTTACAAAAAATCTATCAACATATTTATTTATTTCTATAGTTTTCTTTTATTGAAATGATTTTATTTAATCTAAATAAAGGAAAGAAATATTTAAAATATTAGATGAAAAAGTGGAGTGGATATTCTATTGAGATCTTGATGCCAGATGTTTGAGTATCTTTGGGATGGATTATTATACTAGTGCTTGTTAATAATTAATATTTTCTTCACTTCTATACACTATCTTTATGGAATCTTTCATAGTTTTTCTTGATTTTTTTTTTAAATTTAGTTGGAACATGACATTCAATAAATGGTTAAATGGATACCTTCATAATAAGATTTAGTGCACAATGGTATTATAAGAATTAACAATAATTTATAAAATAAATTGGAAATTTATTTGGAAAGTAGTGGAGAAATGATATCTGCATCTAAGAACCCATTTGTAATTTTTTAAAAATGAATATCTTAAAGATATCCATGTGGGATTAACTTGTGTTAGCCACTAAACAATTTTTTCAATAATTTTATGAGGCCAAAATCAACCATTTAAAGGCAAAAATTTGCATTAAAATTTTATTTTAGATATTTTTATATTTTAATAAATTTAGTTTTTTGAAATAGGGCATGAAATTATAGTTACAAGTCACCCTTGTGCTTTGTTTAGTCATGCAGAGAATACGAGACAAATATTAATACCATTTGAGATTTTATGCAAAAGTTAATAAAAATAACAATTACTAAAAATAGAAATTTTAGTTAATTCTTAGATATATATTTTATTTATTAGCATGTTAATTGTGCATGATAACTTCATATTTAATTCATATTTTATTTATATCCTTATGTATTATTAAAAATGAACAATGAATTAAAAAATTATATTTTTTGCCTAATAATTTTTATTTATGTTTTAAAATTATGATGCTTTTGAGTTCAAAAATAGCAGGGGACATCATGGTTTGTGAGGTATATAGAAGAGAATAACTATGAAAGTAATATTAGAGGTGGAAAAATAAGTGGATTTTTTTAATAAAGAGATATGGGGTAAGATTAGCAAAGGATGAATTATTTTTAAGGACAAAAATATTAGATTATTCGAAGATTGATATTAAAGTGTTAAAGGAATAGAGTAAAATGAATTTAAAAATAGACAATATCAATTTGAGAGAGAATCAAGTCACAATGTTGAGATGAGAGTGACAAGTGGGGAAACATATAAAAATCTAAAATATTATTACAAACCTTGCAAAAAATTCAAATCTGAGTACATATCAATTATTAGATGAGAGAGATGAGCATTGCCTTAAGATAAAATATCATCAAAAGAATACAAGAACAAGTTAAGAAGTGATTAGATGAAAAAAGAGGTGAAAAGGATCTTTAAATAGGGAAAGAGGTAGGATGAGGGAGTTATTATTAGTGTAATATTTTATTTTAATTTATTGGTCAATTCCTATACTAATGTTAGCTTGCTTGTTTTTGTAGGCTCCCATAGTGTTTCAAACCCTAAAAACCATTTTAATAAGATAATACACAAATTTTTACACCCGTTTAATATTCTTCAATGATATAAAAGGCATTTTTACAATTATGGTAGCCTTTTTCCACCTGTGAAACATTTTTCTATGACCTAAAAGGCATTTTTACATATGTGGAGGCATTTTTACACCTATACAACATTTGTCTATGACTTGAAAGGTGATTTAAACATGTGGTAGTGTTTTTTCACCTATGGGGCATCTAGAATGCCCTTGCAACATGTATACCAAAAAATACTATGTCTTCTTACATTGGGTGATGCTAAAAAATATTTGGTTCATTTAAAAATACCTTTGCTACACTTTGGTTGGGCATGGTGGTGCCAAATAGCAATGACATAGAAAAATCTAGGGTTTTGAAATACTAAAACAACCTTTGTTTCTCACCTCACTTTGCTACCAAAATAGAAGTTATATATTTATATTTAAATTAAATTTTTGTTATTACAAATTACCATTATTCATGTTTTAGATATAAATCAATTTAGGGGAAGTTTTTGTAAAGGGTGAATTATTTATTTATCCCCATTGTATTTTTGCTTGTCAAAGATGAAGACTGAGGCTGAGGTTGGTAGAAGGCTAGTTCCCCCTCATGAGCTAAATCTTTGTATTTTACACTCTTTGGAAATTCCAACATGTTTTTAGTAGTCTAGGTCCACCTTAGGCATATAGTAATTTCTTTAAGTTTTAGTGTAATCTTAATAAAATAAGCCTTATTTATGGGAAAGTAATAATTTAATAACTTTTGATATGTAGCTCAAAATTACCCACCATATTTTTAAAAATTTCATACTTTTTAATTTCCCATGCATTGGTAATATTTGAGTTATCAAATGCTCTAAAATATAAAGTGCCATAATCTGGGAGGGCCAAAAATAATTTGAGGGGGTTTGTATCTTGTTCATTTTTTATGTATTTATTTCATTCTTATTTTCTAATACAACTTTAATTCTAAAAAATATATCCTAATTCAGTCTCCTACTCATGCCATTCAATTATCATGAATGGAAATCTTCAATGCTACTCACCTTAAGAAACATGAAGCTATACAAGATAACAATGTGCCCTGCAACTAAACCAACTCTTGTTACAAAGAAAGAGAAATGGTAGAAGGCTAGTTCCCCCTCATGAGCTAAATCTTTGTATTTTACACTCTTTGGAAATTCTAACATGTTTTTAGTAGTCTAGGTCCACCTTAGGCATATAGTAGTTTCTTTAAGTTTTAGTGTAATCTTAATAAAATAAGCCTTATTTATGGGAAAGTAATAATTTAATAACTTTTGATCTGTAGCTCAAAATCACCCACCATATTTTTAAAAATTTCATACTTTTTAATTTCCCATGCATTGGTAATATTTGAGTTATCAAATGCTCTAAAATATAAAGTGCCATAATCTGGGAGGGCCAAAAATAATTTTAGGGGGTTTGTATCTTGTTCATTTTTTATGTATTTATTTCATTCTTATTTTCTAATACAACTTTAATTCTAAAAAATATATCCTAATTCAGTCTCCTACTCATGCCATTCAATTATCATGAATGGAAATCTTCAATGCTACTCACCTTAAGAAACATGAAGCTATACAAGATAACAATGTGCCCTACAACTAAACTAACTCTTGTTACAAAGAAAGAGAAATGGTAGAAGGCTAGTTCCCCCTCATGAGCTAAATCTTTGTATTTTACACTCTTTGGAAATTCCAACATGTTTTTAGTAGTCTAGGTCCACCTTAGGCATATAGTAGTTTCTTTAAGTTTTAGTGTAATCTTAATAAAATAAGCCTTATTTATGGGAAAGTAATAATTTAATAACTTTTGATCGGTAGCTCAAAATCACCCACCATATTTTTAAAAATTTCATAATTTTTAATTTCCCATGCATTGGTAATATTTGAGTTATCAAATGCTCTAAAATATAAAGTGCCATAATCTGGGAGGGCCAAAAATAATTTTAGGGGGTTTGTATCTTGTTCATTTTTTATGTATTTATTTCATTCTTATTTTCTAATACAACTTTAATTCTAAAAAATATATCCTAATTCAGTCTCCTACTCATGCCATTCAATTATCATGAATGGAAATATTCAATGCTACTCACCTTAAGAAACATGAAGCTATACAAGATAACAATGTGCCCTACAACTAAACCAACTCTTGTTACAAAGAAAGAAAAATGGTAGAAGGTTAGTTCCCCCTCATGAGCTAAATCTTTGTATTTTACACTCTTTGGAAATTCCAACATGTTTTTAGTAGTCTAGGTCCACCTTAGGCATATAGTAGTTTCTTTAAGTTTTAGTGTAATCTTAATAAAATAAGCCTTATTTATGGGAAAGTAATAATTTAATAACTTTTGATCGGTAGCTCAAAATTACCCACCATATTTTTAAAAATTTCATACTTTTTAATTTCCCATGCATTGGAAATATTTGTGTTATCAAATGATCTAAAATATAAAGTGCCATAATCTGGGAGGGCCAAACATAATTTCAGGGGGGTTTTAGCTTGTTCATTCTTTATGTATTTATTTCATTCTTATTTTTTAATACAACTTTAATTCTAAAAAATATATCCTAATTCAGTCATCCTACTCATGCCATTCAATTATCATGAATGGAAAGACTCAATGCTACTCACCTTAAGAAACATGAAGCTATACAAGATAACAATGTGCCCTACAACTAAACCAACTCTTGTTACAAAGAAAGAGAAATGGTTTGACAAGTGTGATGAAGATTTTGATTTTATATTCCTTTATATGTCATTAGATATGTTCTTTCACATTGAATCAACCAAAACACCTAAGGAAATATGGGATACATTAGAGAAATGTTTTGGGAAATTAGATGAGATGAGAGGGTATGAAATAGAAAAAGAGTAGAATAGTTATATCCCTAGCATTTTTGACATACTTCAAGAATACTTCACCAATTTCAAATAAATGATATTACAACTAAAATAAGGTAAAATTTATAAGAAGGATTCATAGGTAAACCTTTATGTCCTTATAAAACTTGGTCTTGACTATTCTATTTTCATCTACACCTTCCATGCAACAAAGATAGCACTTGGTATTTCATGGACTATACCCTCATTTGATGAGTTTATTTTTGAATTGACTTAGGAAAAAGATAAACTAATTCAAATAGGTGTAATAAATCCCATTAAACCACATGCTCTACTTGTAGGACATGACATCAAAAAGGCTTAAAAAGATGAGAAACATAACAACAAGGATCATGAGAGCAAGAAGGATCCACCCACCACCAAATCAATCAATCAAAACTAATAAAGAGAGGATCAAGTGTGTGTATTGTAATGAGAAGCATGATGAAAGTAAATGTGTAAATAATAAAATTGATCACCTCAGAAGCCTTCTTGAAAAGAACAATATAGGTGTTTTAGAGTCTATCAAACCATCTTAATCAACCCCATAATCCTCCAAGGCAAATGACAACGGCAAAAAAGAATAAAAATAGAAAAGTGAGAAGGAAGTGAAAGGTAGGGCCTTAGTTATAGTTGTACATCTGAATCCTATATGGGTTATTGACTATGGAACATCACATCAGATAGATTCTTCATAGTTTGAGTTCACTTCCTTAAGACCATGTGACATGTCCACTATTCACTTGGGTGATGACACTTCTAACCTCCTTTGTCTTTTATAGCTTTTTGTTGGACTCGTAGATGATATGTATTTGAAATACAAGGCTAGGATGTCTTCAAATATTGTAACATCAACTGGTTTTACCCTTGATAAGTCCTTCTATAGGTTCACCTCTATGGAGATGTTAGACATGAGGGGGACTTGAACCAAGTCCACAAATTTCTAAGTAGTGTTTTAGTTTACCAATACATATTCTATAGAATAAATAAGGTTTTTTAGGTCCTCATTTGGAATGAAAGGTTTAATATCATCTAAAGATCAGGTAGAAATAGGTATAAAAATCAACTAACATAGTAAGGTGGTTATGAAAGAAATCCTTTCACCAAGAAAATTCCTTATTTTTTCTATGATAGTTATATTTTTTGGTTGAATGTCTTATATTAAAACAACTACCATAGTGAAATAATAATCCTTCATAGTTAAGAGGTTGACACCAAGAGCGGTCTCCTACTTGAAAAATGATATTTTTAGGTAAATCTTTGGAGATATCATTATTCACCAAGATCTTAGTAAAAGTGGTATTGAATAAATGGTCAGTATCTTGGTGCACTCATAGGAACTCACCTAGGTATTTACCAATTATTTTTAGACTAGATTTAGTCTAAAACTATGGAGGAAGATGGGGTAGGTAGATCCAAATGGGTTTTAAATTAAGATAATTGGTAAGAGGGTTGAAGTTGAGAGTCTAAAGACTCAAAATCAAGGGATGGTGATTCAAGCTCCGAAACTAGTTTTGAATCATCTCCTTATATTAAATAATATTGAAAATAATAATAAATAAACTTTTAGCCCATGGGTATATTTTAAATCTACCTTTCAATAGGGGTTGCCAATATTTCAAAATCCATGCATGCAAATCTTGGAGCTTTGGTCAGTGATCTATGAATCTATAGAGAATGCCATTTATTGAGAATTATTCCTATGATCTGATCACTAGCTTGGACTCTTTTTCATCTAAAATCAACATAGGGTTAGAATTTGAAGGTTTGAATGGCTTGAAATCAAATATTGGAACTATATTATAGGATACTACCTCAGTGAAGGATTTGATTCATATCTTTTAAAATCTTGAGATCACCATGGATTTTAGCTCTATGACATGTAGACCCTATTAATTGAGCTAGTCTAACCATGGGATCCCTTTACCAAACCAGATCCCTCCTTGGATTTCTCTACAGTGTTGGATAGAAAGGAAATATGGGTCTTGGATGGATGCACAGATGGAAGAGTGTGAGTGAGATCATTCCCAGCCATAGAGTTTAAGGGTGGGATATTCTACATGGAAGAACTAATCTGACTAAGAGCTACCATTTCATATAAAGGTTGCCCATCCAATTTTTTGACTCTCATATTTATGTCAAACAAGTAATGGGAGGTAATGGAAGAATAGATAGGGATGATAGTTATAATAACAAATCCCTGAGAACATAGTAGACTACCATTGGTCCTAGTTAGATTAGGGGAGGAAGTAGGGTTGGCATAGTTTCAAATAGTGATGGGTGGAAGTAGGCGAGAAGCAATGGGTCGGAGAAAGATTATAAAAATTAGAAAATATTAATACATAAAAATATACAAGTAACTTTATTTGAATTCATCATAATTTTTAAATTTAATTGATTTTGCATAGTATTATTCATTCACTTGATATCCCCTGATTTCTTATTTTCATCCCCTATTCTTCTTCATTGGTTACAAGCAAAATAAATTATTCTTCTTGTTTGTTGGAAAATCAAAATATCCCCTCTTTTCCAAAATAAATATAAAATAAAAATAAAAATAAAATAGATTTAAAAAAAAGACAAGGAAAGCTACAAAAATATTTCGATTAAAAAAGATGAAAAAAATATTAATTTATTAAAACGCTTGAAGTAATCTTTAAAATATATTTAAAGAAACTTTTAAATCTTAAAACATGATTTTATAGATATTTTTAAAATAAATAATGAATGCATAAACATGCATATAATATGTATATTTTAGATAGAGGCTTTTTAACATGAAGATTCTATAAAAACATGCAACAATAATTAATTTTTAAGTCAAAATTTAATTTAATAAATTTTTATTTCATGTGTGCATCTAAAAATTATTTAAGATCAAATTTTCATATTGATAGTCCAAGGTTTAGTTTCATCAGTAATTTCTTATTATATTGCTTATATTTTCTAAAAATAGCTTTCAAATTGGAATTAAAACAAGTTGGGATGAGATTGTGGTGTTCTATAAATTTTGAGCATTTGTTTCAGTAGGTTTTAATGGAAAATAAAAATATAAGTGTCTCATATCCTCAAATTTCAAAATTTAAATTTAAAACTTATCAACATTGGAGTATTAAAGTGAAAAGAACCTTTTATACTCTCAAGATTTATGAAATCTTGTGGAGAAAGTGTATATAGAAAAAACTGAACAGAATGCTCTTAAAGTTATGAGATAGTCCCAAATAAGGATAAGTTAAAATATATTAAAAAGGTATCATGAAAAGGTTTTTTTCTTGTTCCAAAAAGCAATGGAGGAATCCATTTTTCTTAAGTTTGTAAAAGCTTGTAAAGTGCTTACAAAGGAACAAGTAAAGCGAAGACTATGATATTTTAGGTGTTTGGAGTGGAATTTGGGAACCTTTAGATGAAATAATAATAGGAAAAAAATATTTTTTCATTCATGCAATGCATGTGGTGAACCAAGAAAAGTCTCATAGGTAGAACATGGTAGAACAAAGAATTGTTAAGAAGATATTAATAAGTTTACCAACAATATGTAATCCCGTAGTTGTAGCTATTGAAGAGTCTAAATATTTATCATCATTGATTTTTGAAGAGGTTATGTGTTATTTTAAAACACATGAGCAAAGGTTTAATATAAAAACTAGTACCTCTCTTGAGAATGCACTTACATCATGTTTCCTTCAAAAGAAAATTGAAAATAATTGATTATCATCTTGGATATTCATTAAGAAAATGCAATGTTGTTGAGTAAAGCACTGAAGATATTTGATATCTAGATAGTGGACATAGAAATCACATAAGTGGAAACAAGGATATGTTTTCAAACATTGATGATTAAATTTAATAGAAAATAGTCTTGAAATTATAACAAAGTGTTAGTTATGGGAAATGGTAGCATCTCCATTCTTACTAAGCAATGTGATTAAAAAATGTATTCTATATGTTTATTTAATGCTCGGATTCAAATAAAATATAAATATCATTGGGTAGATTGTATAAAAGGAATATAAAGTTAATGGTGAGAAAGATACATGTGTGATTCATGATAAGACTATGGGTACTAAGTTGGTTACAAGAGTGTATATGGCAAATAATTGTATGTTTCCTTTAAAAATTCAAAATGAGTTAGTGATTTCATTTAAATCTATTATAAATATCAATCAAGGTTTTTTCATCTTAGATTTGGTCATTTAATCTTAATTTTGATAATTTTTTTGTATAATAATCACATGGTGAAAGTATTTTTTGTGATAGAGTATGCCACTAAGTTTGTGAAGGTTACATTTTATGGAAAAGACATATAGAAGCATTCCCTATTGGTAAATCATGGATATCAATATATCCTCTCAAAATTTAGCATTTAAACTGGTGTTAGACAACACAGATGTCATTAGTTGGAAGGAGAAAATATTTTATTACTTTCATTCATGATTGTAGTATAAATACTTGGGTGTATTTTTGAAGAAAAAATTAGAACATTGTGACATTTTCAAGAAGATACAAATTATTGATAGAGAAAAAAAATTGGGAATTATTTGAGTCCTAAAAATGGATAGAGGAGGTGAGTTTGTTTATGATGAATTTTTAAAATTTTACACAGAAAATGGATTTGAGAGGAAATTATTACAAGATATAGACTACAATAAAATGGTGTTGTTTAAAGAAATAATAAAACAATCATATAAATAGCTAGAAGCATGTTGAAAGTAAAGCATTTACTAGATAAAATTTAGGCTCAACTAGTAGCATTCTCTACGTATCTATTGAATCGATGTCATATTAAAATTATAAAAGACTACATTTTATAAGAAAAATTTGAGAGTGTTTGGGTACATTGCATATGAATATAAATATGCATATGCATTAGAATAAAAAATAAAAAATGGATGAAAAAAGAAAACATAGATTTTTTGGGAGATAAAATGTGTTAATATGGAACATATTTTATCAGAGCTTTATGTCATGCATATAAAATACAATATAATCCACAGGATCAATACAAAGAATATTTAATCTTACTGATATAATATTATTCACACACTCTATTATAAAACCATACAAGACATTACATATTTATAAGAACATCATTCCTATATTTATGGAGATTATCTCTCCATCAATCTCTCACCCAGATCCATCAATATTCTATATATGATATATTATTGTAACTCACAACCATATATCTAAACAAATAATATATTCTAATCTATATTCATAATATTGTTTATAATAATATTATGAGAACAAATTACTACCAAATATAACTAATAAACAAACTATTTGTAATAGTGAATTATTACTCTTGTAATTATTCACATTACGATGTACAAATTACTATGAGGGATAATTATTACCTAACATTCCCCCCTTTAGGCCTTACATGGTAATTTAGGTTTCACAGGACTTAATAAAAGTAATGAAGGAACACATCAATTTCTTATCAACCATTCACTATCGAGAACATATCAATTGAATTAGTGTGATAATTTAGAATAAGAACATGTACCATCAACCATTCATTGAGAAAACTACATCACCCTGTATAGTATGGGGACCATGTTAGGAACCATCTATTCAAATTTCACTCTTGCATCTCCTAAACACCTTTTTTATGTAGTGAACTATGTGGGAGAATAGTAAATACGCCTATTATTCATCACATAAAAAAACAAATGATGAAAATAAAAAATATATATATGCACCACTATAGCAAGAAGCATTCTTTCATTAGTGGCTAGTGAGAGACATAGAAAGCCTCCATCCTTCAGTGTCCTCCAGCTTCTAGTAGGTTGCTATTTATTCAGCCAATGAAGTTATGAAGCTTAATTTCATGTCAATTTGAATGGAATGGGGTACCCCGAAAAGACTGACACATTTGACATTTGACTTAAGACATCACATACTAGTAATAATGCATCTTTTACAAACATTTTTTTGACACTTTGAAATACAATAGACTAAAAACTCTTGACATGAACCAAATGACTCAACTATATAATATGATTTTTGAGAAAATGATTTTAAATATTGAATCTCAATTTTGACACTTATGAGATGACTTTTTAGACTTGTCTCAAAACTAATATTTGAAATCAACATTTAAATAAAAAAATATTATTTAAATGTTAAGATTCAAACAACTAAAAATTAAATACTCAATCATAATTAATGACATACTATTGGCATACCAAACTCAAACTATTACTTATACAAAACTAAATTAATGACATTGATTTAGAATGCATTTACATATACCAACTTAAAAAACAAATAAATAAACCCAAAAATCTACAACCTACCAAAAATTAATAAATAGTAAAAGTACCCCTATGTTTTAATAGAAAACTTAACATTAAACAAATAGGATTTTAATAGAGTAACCTATTTATAAAATTCCAAACTTTACAATAAAACAACTTTGACTAAATAACAATGACTCAAAATTATCCATGAAAAGAACTTTTAGACCATAACTGACAGTGCTTTGACAAGGAATTAGATAGCTCAATAATTACACTAATGATCTTAATATTTTAAGGCATTTTTGGATGATGCCATAGGAGAGATGGAAATTCATGAAGATGTAGATAAAATTTTGAAGTGAGATATTCTCATAGGATCCAATAGAGCATGTGCAGTAAACAGATTTGTCAGACAAATGCATGAGTGAATTATTAGACTTTTGTATGTAGGTTATTACATTTATTTAATGTGCATTGGGTTGAGTTTTATAAAGAGCTCCAAGGAGGAAGCCATGATAGGAACCACCTTAGTTTAATGGTGATTTGGTTCATTGAGCTTCGATAAAGAGAGGAAATATAGATAATGAAGAAGCCTGCATGAAGTCTACAAGTCCAAATGCAGGTTGTATATTCTTATTTGCAAGGAAAAACTATACAAAAAACTTTTATATCTTCTCAAGCTCAATTAACAATAATTATTTTCTAAGACTTATGGATACATGAAGAGCTTGTATTGCTATAGTCTACTATATATATCTAAAATCCGTTGTGTATAACAAATGGTAGTCAATTTTGGATAAATGACATAATAGATATGGAGCATACAATTGAAATAGATAGTTGAACACTGTAATGTGCTTAGATAAAATGACTTTAAGACATTATAGAGTGTTTAGGCCACATAATAACTCTACAAGGATGTAGGTCGTATGGATGTCCTTCCACTCTCATTACTCTACTTTGATAATAGCCTTCTTTGATACCACTATTAGGATCTAACATAGTTTATAAGAGCTTTATTTGATGCTTATAATATAATATATAATCCACAAGCCAAGTACAGAGAATATTTAATCATACTGATATAATATTATTCACACACTTTGTTATAAAACCATACAGGATATTACATATTTATAGGAACACCATTCCTATATTTATAGAGAGTATCTCTCCATCAATCTCTCACCCAAATCCCTCAATTTTATATATACAATATATTATTGTAACTCAAAACAATATATCTCAACAAATAATATATATATATATATATATATATTTTATAACAATATTACGACAACTAATTACTACAAAATATAACTAACAAACAAACTATCCATAATAGTGAATTATTACTCTCGTAATTATTCACATTATGATGTATACATTACTATGAGGGCTAATTATTCCTTAACAAAATGAGAAATCCAAAGCATATAATTTGGTATTCCACTTACAAATAAAACTATAATTAACAAAGAAGTAGTCTTTGATGAGGAATTCAAATAAGAAATCAGAACACTAATGTAACAACATGGGAGTATTGACATTAAAAATTTAAACAAAAATTGGTTCAAATCAGTGTTTAATAGTGAATAGAAGCTCTACTAATGTAAAAAAAACATATTCTATGTTCATATACATCTCCACATGCAAGAAGCCAACCATTTTAGTGACTAAGAAGATGATAAGCCTAGAGGTGATTTATGAGATAACAACCAATGAAAAAAACATATATTTTTTTCCTTTATTTATAGACACCAATTTAATTTATTATAAGGATGCAATAAAAAGTAAAAATTTGGTGAAAGTAATAGATGCTAAAATTGATGCAGTTTAGATAAATCAAACTTGTGATTTAGTAAATTTTCTGGTAGAAAATGATGTAATTAGTGTCAAAAGGGTTTTAAAAACTAAATACACTATAAATGGAGAGATTGAGATACACAAGGAAATACTATTTGCCAATGGATTTTTTTTAAATCCTGAAATAGACTAAAATAAAACTTTAACACTAGCAACAAGGTTGGACATTGTCAAAGCTATTTTGGAAATATTAGTTGAGCAAAATTGAAAAGTATATCACATGGATGTAATATTTTACTTTTTTAGTGTAATCTCAAAAGAATAGGTGTATGTGTTACAACCAATTTATTATTTGATTTTCCATGATAAAAAAAATTATATAAGCTAACAAAGGCATTATATAAGCTCAAGTACCCAGGGCTTGATATGGATGCCTTAATTTATATTTTTTAATAAATATGTTTTGTGGTTCATGGTTTTAAAATATGATATCAAATATCATAGTCAACTTAGCATATGAGCCATAGGGAACCATCACAATGTCTCAGATGGTTCCCTTTTGGATCAGATTGATGGGAATAATCTACTGACAATACCACTATTTGCATCTTTTAGTCACTTTTTCTTAAACACCACATTAGGTTGGGGTTAGAATCCTTCGATGTGCCAACATTTAATGGCTTGAGAAAGATTAACAACAAACCAACTCTCTACATGAAATCAAACAATCAAGGCAAGATTTTCATAGTTTTTTTGGGTATGTAAATGACTTAATTATGACTAGAAATAGAAATTTATTGATTAAAAAGTTCATATAAACAATGAAAAAGGATTTTAAGATGACATATTTTGGGTTTAGTGAGACATTTTTTTTGTATTGAGATAAATCAAACAAATGATGAAATGTGTATATGTTGAACCAAATATGCATATGATGTCTTGAAGAGATTTAGAATGTTGAATATTAAAACAACACTAAACTAATTACAACATTTCAAAAACTAAGAAAAGATTACTATAGTAGTGGTGAAAATCCAATTTTTTATAAAATATTAGTTGGAAGCTTGATGTATTTAACAACCACAAGGTCTAATTAATATTAAGTATGTAGTACTTCATAGAAAATCCAAAGGACACTCCCTTGTAAGCTAGGAAGATAATGTTAAGATTAATGGGATTAAGAATCCTGATATTTTATATGCACTAGTAGATGATTTTAATTTATTTAGCTACACAAATAGTGATTGGACATGTAGTATTGATTATAGGAATAACACTTCTAATTATGGATTTCAATTTTTCTTAGGGATAGTTTCATGGGCTTCTTAAAAATAAGCCCTTGATCACTCTTTCTATAGCTGAAGCTAAATATTAGGTTGTAACTTTAAAATTTTTTTAGATAATTTAGAAGAGAGTTTTTATCAGATTTAAATAATAAAAAAAATGGATTGATACTATTGTTTTTTTATAATATGTCCACCCTAGCTTTGTTAATAAAACTAATATTTCATGGAATGAGCAAGCATATTGATATAAGGTGCCATTTTATAAGGAAATGATCATAAATAGAGAGATAGATTTATAATTTTGTAGGTAAAATGAATGGTTTGTACATATCTTTACAAAAGCATTGATAGAAGATGAGTTTGCAAGATTTTAGGTAAATTTGCATGTAATAGCTCCGAGAGAGTTAAGATTTAAGGAAGGGTGTTGCAAAATCAAACTTTCCCTTCTTATTTTTCAAATAGAGTTGAAATCTAAATAAAACTATACTCAAAATAAATCTTAAATAAATTTTTAAAAAAAAGAAAAACAACAAAATTTAAGAAATATTTATTTATTAAAAAACCTTAAGTGTGCTTTAAAATAGATTTAAACGAGTTTTTTTCTCTTGAAAATAAGATTGTTTAGAAGTTTAAAAAAATAATGGTGAATATATATAAATAATTACAAAAATTCAAGAAAAACTTATAATAACTATTGTTTTGTAACACATAATTTTGTTCAATAAAATTTTATTTTATATGCATTTAAAAGTGATTTATGAATAACAAATTATTATAATAATTTAAAGTTTAATTTTAATAATAATTATTTATTGTAATATTTAATTTTTATATACATAATATCTACTTTGTTTCTCCACCAATACTTTAAACATGAAAATGTTCATTATTTTTTATTTTTTAAAAAATAAATCAAGTTTTCCAACTATAATCATCAATAAAAATAAAAAAGTAAGTGACTATTTCCCATTAAAGGCATATGTGTTAACTCACACAAGTTTAAAAGAGCCAACACCACTGCAAGTGTACAATATCAAATGGAGCTCTTTCTCTCTATGATTTACCAACATGAAATGTTTTCCTTTGTTGCTTTCCAAGAATACAACATTCTCAAACTTTATCATAAATTCTTTTACCATGTGCCTTTTGTATAGGGAATTAAAAGCACCGAATATAACCCACATAAAATGCAGTAGGATAGTTTTTAATATGTCCAGTTTAAAGATTAATTTGACATCATATTACCATTGGGAAGTGACTAAAAATTCTAAGAAACTAAAAATATTATGTGTTACCTTTCTATTTTAAAATATTTTGCTATGAATTTTTGAGTGCCAGGAAAATTAATCTTAGCTTTCGTAACTCTTTCAGGGCTCAAAGCCACATCTGAGATTATTTTCGATTGTGGATGTTAAACAAGTATTGAGAAATAGATTTACATACATAGTTGCAATAAAGTATTCAATTGTATATTATTCACCAAAATTTAAGATTTTGACAAAATTAGATCAACATCATTAGTATAAAAATAAACCAGAAAAAAAGACCCTTATAACTAAGGCATCGGTCACTTTTAGTCTGTAAGAAGGAAACTTTAGAATTCAAATTGACATTGAAGTTATTTTAAATCAATCGTCTAGTCTTTATCGTCGTAAAACAATTTTAATTTTGAAAAATTTAATGCTTTTAAATTTTATAAAAATTAAATTACAAATTTTTACAAGAATTGAAAAGAAATTTTTAATTCACTTAAGTGTCACTTTTCATACCCATCTTTTATAAGTAGTGGTATGCAATAACCCATTTCTTATAAGTTTGATAGTCTACTTAAAGTCATTACATTCGAGTGTTATTTACATTTTTCTCCTTCAAACCACAATTGTTTAAACCTTACCTTGTCAATCCCTCTAATAAGCAGATAAATTGAAGTGAAATTCCAGAGAGAGATAAACTGGTGATCTAGTTCCTCCTCTGCAATGAATTGGTTACGATAGAACAGAGAAGATCCAAAGGGCTTTCCATCTGCAATGCTCATTAGCAAGCTTAGCCATTCGAGCCATGAGTCCACCACCTCACGGCTGTTACATGTTCCTGCAATATCACCGGATTCAGCTTCTTTGCATGGCATGTGTAGGAGGAGTTCTCTGTAAAAATTATTGCTACTATCATAGTTGTTGTTGGAGCAGAGCTAAGGTAGCTCTTCTGCTGGCTGTTGAGAAGAAGAATATGCATCTTGGACAGCATTAGCCTGTATGTCTATTGCCGAGGACGTTGTGGGGCGAGGGAGGGAGTGAATCCATTTAGGGAATGAGCTCAGCCATAGCCGCTTCTTCTTCATGGGCTCTCTGATTCTGACACCCACATCCCCCACTTCCTCTCTCACACATGCATTTGCACCTTCTTTTCCCATCACCAATGCCCAAGTTTCAATCAGGTAGCACAAACACCCACAATATGATCTGAGGTGATTCCTCAAAATCAGAATATACAGACTGATCTTATTGCCACCTCTTTTACTTATCTGAAAATCAGAATCTACACACTGATCTTAATGCCATCTCTGATTCCTTGACCGACCATGACATTGACAACCCAACGAGATTAAAAGAAACCCAACATCAAACTTGTAATGTTATATTTAGACACCCTTTTCTAATTTTAATAAGGTCAACAAATTTTATTTCAGTGGATTATATGATTTCCTTTGAAAGGCATGTTGTTAACAGGAGCACATGTAACCACAGGTCCAACATTAGTCATTGTTGCTTAAACATATAATTTTTTAATTCGTATTAATGTAATATGGGACCTTACGTTTTAGATCTTATTCAAGTTGGCCGATTGTTAAATCAAAGTCTATTTTCAACAAGACAATCACGGTTTTAATATTCAGGAAGCACTCCTAAAGCTTATTAATTAAAGTGCGCTTGTCAATCCCAAATAATATTAAAAAAAATATACTAATTTGGAAAATCATGAAACATGCTTTCGAATAAAAGATTATTGTGGACTCGTGGAACCTATTAGATAATCATAATGCAATTTTGATGCCTATCACAGTAAATACAACTGGCATAACTATTGATGTCAATACAACTGGCATACGACAAAATTTGACAGACGACCCTATCTGTCAGGGTTTTTTTTAATAATTATTTTTTATTTAACATTGTTTTTCAAATATTATTATAATTTATATTAGGAAATAGAAATATAAAATATAATTTATATATTTATAATAATATTTTAGAATTTTTATATTTTATTTTATATTAGATAAAATATATTAAAAAAATTGATTGTATTTTATAATTAAAAAACAAATTATGATTATATTATTATAAAAATTAATCTCTATTTAAAAAGGCCATTAAATGTCAGCCTAAAAGCTCATCCATGTTAAATAGAAAGTGATTCTATATACGATTATCTTTAAATAAACTTAATGAAATTAAAGTTTAATTATTTACTGTTATATTACATTTTATATTGTAAATTTCATTATTATATGAATAATTTGATAGGTTAATTTTTAAAATATAATATATATAACTAATTTAATTATAGATAGTAGTTATACGGGCACATTAAAAGTTAGCTTGAAAGTTCATCCATGATAAATATGAAATGATTCTATATTCAACTTTAACATTTACTCAGAACTTGGTAAAAGGTAAAATGATAAGTTGAAACACAAACTACCAAATTACACTTCTAACGTTATAAGTTTCATTACCATATGAATAATTGTATGAATATACAACATTCCAAATCTTATATAATTATCTTACATAATTATTATATGACATTTCCAATAGAAAGCACTAGCTTTATCCTTCACATCAACAAATATCATGTCTTTTGTAAGCAAGCTTCGAAAACAACTACTTAATTTTTTTTTGGGTGAGATTAGAATTATGTAAAATGTTTGTTTACTGAGCTTATAGAAAATAAAAAAGATTAACGTTTGAGTTTCATTTGAGATTGATCTCTTGTCATTTAAAATAATATATATTGCTTGCCACTTTAAAACATTGTGTGAAAAGTTTTGAAATAAAAAAAAATATTTAAATGATCGTTACTTCCAATTATATCAAAGAGATAAATCGATTACATATAAATGTAACATAAATAATTTAATTATTTTTAATTAAATGATATAAATATATTTAAAATAATGATAATTAAATGATATTTTATAAATTAAAAAAATGATAATAATATAAAATTTAAAAGTGTATCTTCGATATTATAAATTTTTGTAATAATTATTACATTTGAATATGAAAATGTGTATCATAAGTGATAATGAACTTGTTTAGAAATCCGAGTTTGATTGGTAATTGATATAAAATATGTTGTGGGTGCTTTAAATAGATACAAATGTTAGGATCAATAGGCATGCATGGCTCAGGTATCAATAACTAAAGTCTATCACCAATACCAGTTGTTAAGAACTAAAACATAATCTTAAACATGTGTTAGAATTAATGCAGAAATAAAAACAAGATAGAAAAACATAAACACAGGAGAGAACCCATTACATAAGATATATATATATATATATATATATATATATATATATATATATATATATATATATATATATATATATTCACAACTAGAAAGGGGAAAACTACAAGGAAATGGAAAATTCATATTCCATCAACAAAAATCTCTTTACAACGACATCCTCTTAGTAACTCTTTTCCAGTGATTACAAGCACTCAGGGGAACCAAGCTTGCAACCAAGCCTTATAGGCTCCAACTGCCATGCTGAAACATGCAACTCTATCATGATGATAACAACCATAACATCCAAGGTGAGATCCAAAGCATCAACCTCTAATTCCATGAGCTCAACTAATAAGCCTCCAAGCTCCAACCATGTGAGGCAAGCTAACATAGCCTTTCAGGCTCTAACCTCTAACTTCAAGGATCTCCATGCTTCTAACAAACTAAGTGAACCATGATCTTATCTAGGCCTTATAGGATATAACCACATATTCATGAATGATGCTTACAACCCAAGCATATAGGTGAGCTAAGCTTACAAGCCTTCCAAGCTCTAACATCCTAACTTGTAAGCTCAATCTTGTATGAATCCAAGAGTGATCCATTAAATGGATAACAATACAAAGCAGAACATAATGATTTATAGTATTTTATAATGTGTGTGTGTGTGTGTGTGTGTGTGTGTGTGTGTGAGAGAGAGAGAGAGAGAGAGAGAGAGAGAGAGAGAGAGAGAGAGAGAGAGAGAGAGAGAGAGAGAGAGAGAGGCCCCAAAAATTTGCCACATTTAAGTGGGTGAACAATGATCCTTGGTGAGGTTTGTCCCCATGTGCCAAAAGTCATATTTAATGACCATCCACTAGATAAAATCTAAGGCCGCATTTATGTGTCTCAAAAACCTATGCCCCACTTCTACAATTGAGTCCAAACACTCAATAGTGTTCATCTCATCTTCATTTCTAAGGGTCAACAAAGTGGATGCTCCAATTTAGACAAGATTGAAGCCATCTGCATGTGAATCCAATAATTTCCCCCACTTCACATGTGAGGATAATCAACACTAATTCACATGTTGGTTTCTTCCTCCATGTGACCACAAAAGTTTAAAAGGTGTTGCAATAACCATTGGATTATCTCCACACATGGAAATCAGTGGTCCCTTTATAAAATTTCCCCATTCATGATCTTTTATCTTTTGCATCATGTGACAATCTACACGAGACTACTAAGGATAAAACTCATGTCTTCTAGTGGAGTGTTACGCCCCACACCTATTACATCATCCTAATCACTCAAGGGACCCTACATGGGCCTATGTCACATCATCATCCTATCACATCACTTACATGACACATCACTTGGATGCCACATCATCCATATCACCTATAGACCACACCACCATGCAATGCATGCATACTATAAGCCACATCACCCACATGCCATAGCACCAGAAATAATAACAATGAATAGTATATGTGAATAGTGACTCTAAATAGTGTCTGTGAATAGTGACTATGAATATTGGATTCACTCACAAAAATATCTCACTTGAAATTAATATACATAGGATTTACCATACCTGCATTGTCTATCTACCAATTGCCATCCATGCCCACTGTACTCACACACAAGCCTAGTAGAAGTTTTATGCACTACTAAAACTTCTCTTCCCTGACCAATTTTGTCAATATCTACTCATCCATAGAAAATTTAAAGCAACTTGAAGTAACTCCCACTTCAGACAAACCCATCCTTTTTCAATATTTTTCCATGAACTATTCACAACATACACTTCTTGGAAGTATCTAATTTAGTGTACACCATAGTATACATGAGGGTTTCATACTCTTGATGAATGCAACACACAAGACAACCATGTTTTCTCCTCATTTATTCTATGACACTTTGGAAGACAACTTAAATACTACAAGAAGAGGGATAGTTTCTTCCTTGTTTTTATGTCCCTATGCATCTCCATCCTTGGTTTGCCACCTTCATCTCATCCTAGTCACTTGAGCTATTAAAACATTAATCTTCATCATGTTGGAGCCTACAACCAAGATGTCATCAATCCATAGCAACAACCTATGCTAAAAACATGGCTCTCCATAAAGGTACCATTGTACTCCATCTGTATGTGTGCTTCAGCCTATACAATATTCAATCCATAAACCAACAACTCTTTGCTTCATCCACATATCCCTATAGCTACTCCATCTCATCACAAGATCACCATGTAGGAAACCAACTTCTCTAATCTTGAACAATAACAAGTGTATACCACGCTCTTTGTGTATTAGTTATCAATATTAGATAATAACCCATATAAGTGAACACATGACTCCTACATATGTAGCAAACCACTACCCAACATGATCAACATGTTATCCATACACAGTTCTTAGGAAGTCACTATGCTATTCAGTGCATCATTGCACCTATTGAGTTTTTTAACCTGCAGTCAAACTAAATTCTACTCTACCACATGTCTAACACACAACCTTATCCTTTTATTGAACCTCATGTCATATTTGTTTTTCTCCATCCATTCTGAACTAATTCAACATGTACATATTTAAGTTTTTGTACCTCTTCATTTACATAGATTTATGAACTTCTCAACCAACACATTATGGTAGTAGGAACCCATAATTTATACCCCTTCACCAACCAAGAAACACAACAGGGTACATGCCTTGTCATCACCCTCTATCTACACTAATGGAGAGTACCATGTTACACCATAAGTTGTATAATTGTTTCTACCTCTAGAATATTATGTTGGTGCTGATCTATCTGGGAAAGCTTATACAGCTTCTCCTCTATTCTCTATCTTCATCTCCCACAGAGAGAAATACCTACCATAAAATATTTTTTTATTTTACATCTTGGTGTCTCCACCTATATCTCTCACTTACAAAAACCACCCAATGATCATGGATCTGATACAATTTAGTAGGATCAACATGGATGCATACTTGTTTAGATCCTAACATCAAAGTATCATGCATGATCCAAAAAATTAGAAGGCATGCCTAAAAATAGCTTGACTATTATGTTTCCTGGGTCTAGATTTTTAATTTCTTTGCTTTGATCTTTTCATTTTATTTCTTGTAACTTATATTTTTATTCTTGTACTTTTTTATAAATATAATATATGTTAAATAAAATAATGAATGTTTTGAGCCCCGTGTTAGGTAGTTTGGGATTTAAGCACCATCTAATTATCTAGTCCATAAATAATAAACAATATGTTAAAATAAATAATTTTTTTTTATTAAAAAAAATTATAGTGACATAAGATCCTATAGGCCATGTGTTAAAAGTGCTCCATGATAAATATTAGTGTGCATTGTGTGTTCTTCTTTCTTCTAATGATTGATTTGACCTAAAATTGTGTGCCACAATAAGTTCTGTGATGATTTATAAATCTATATAAGGCATGTAAATCATCAATAGATTCTCCAAGGATGATTGCTAGATATTTTATGTAAACAAACTAATGATTGTAGATTTATAAAAAAATAAAGTTAAATTGGCACACAATTGGATATTCAAAAGTTAAAAAAAAAAAAAAAGATATGAAGGGATTGAGTAAAATTTGGATAAAACATGGGCCCAAGAGCATGAGGTTGCTCTAGATATGTTGGGGGTGTTATTTACAAGGTCTTAAAAATATTATAATATAAGGAACATAAATAAATTAAATAAAAATAAGAGGGTCAGTACACTAAAAACTATTACAAAAGCCCCCTATAACATTTAATTTAAACTAATTGTTTATAAATAAACAATATTAAAATCATAAAATTTAATGACCAATAAATATGCTGCAAGCATTTTTAAGTGTTTATATTTGCACGACTTTAATAAATATACATACACACATTCCAAAAATTGAAAGTGATAGCTGTTTATAAGAGATAAGATATTGAAAGTGATTCCAAAAATCTTCCATAACTATATTTGTAAAAAATAGCCAATTCATGTGGGAGTATGTAAAAATATTTTTATTTTACTACACATGAATGGGTCTATATTAAAAATAGTACTAAAAATTGATTTATCAAGAATGAATTATATTATTCTACTAAAGGAAAAATGAGAATACTAAGTGGATGATTTAGAAAAAGACGCTGAACTTCCAGAGGCCATAATGTTTGTTCTATAGCTCTATTTGAGCCCATATTCATGCCAAAATGACCATCTTAAAATTTTTGATGTAGCCATAACCCACCCTTCCGGATATGGGATTTTTTTGATATTTTTGGATGCCATACATGACCATCTAAGGGTTTAAAATTATAGTTTAATTTTATTTTCATTTTTTTAATAAATTTATAAATTGTCTATTTTTGTAAGTGGACTTAAAAATAAGTTGAAATTTGTTTGATAGGTTAATTTTAGATTTTAATTTAATTTTGTATATTTTTTGAGATTCATATTCTTGCATGTGAGAGTTACTAATAATAGTAGCTACTAAAAATAACAGGTCAAGTTTTATTAATTTTTAGAGTTCTAAATTTTGCATGTCAACTTCAATTCTGAATTAAAGTTTATTTATGTATGGTTTGTAACTATTTGAATCATTTAATATGAATCAATAAAGTTTATTATTTTAAAAGCTTTTCATAATGGTAATTTATTTATATTGATAGTATTTAAGTTCATTTTTTGGTATTAGAGCAAGTTTTAATCTTAGAAATGTAAGATATGGTGAGAGGGTGAGGAGGAATTGCTCAGATGAATTATAATATTCAAGAGCTACCAAGGTAAGTATAATACTTAAATGAGATAATTATGAGTCAAAGACAAAGGAGAGTAGAATATTATGAATAAGTTTCTTATAGATCATGAAGAAGAAATTCCACAAGAGGAGTAACAAGAATAACCACCATCAATAGAAGAGAGTATGGTTAGAGTTTTAGAAGGGAGGAATGAAGGAATGAAGGTTGATGTTCTAGATCAGAGAGGAAGTTGAAAACCATAAAATTTAATATATTGGATGAAAAACATGGACAAGCTTTCTGAAAGGAGAACTATGAGATAAGACAAGAAGGTAAAGTTTGGATACACAATAACTGAAGGGTCATGCAATAATTTGGTAGGATCACCAATAGAAAGAAGGATAGAGAAAAGGTAAAGAGAAGATCAACTCATGTAAAAATATGGATAAGAAGTTTATGGATAAATTTATTCTTATGGATTATGCTCAAACCCTATACATAATATTTCAAATTTAGAGATAAAAATATCACAGTATACAAGAGTATGCAAATGAGTTTTACAATATTTCTATATTCATGGAGCATGATTAGACAAAAGAGAAAATGGCTACAAGGTATGTAAATATCTTGAAGTTTTATATTCACTATTAATTAAGCTTGTATAGAATACTTTGCATGGAGGCAGTTTATCAGTTAGATTTTAAGCAGTAGAAAAAAATAGATTTTTTTTTAGAAGAACATCTATTAGGCTAGGAATATGACAATCCCATCCAATGAGGGGATGAGGTGGATATAATACAAGTATAGGTAGGTTTAATACCATTATAGGAGAATCATAACATGGTATATAAAGGCAAAAAGATATTAGATAAGGGTTTAAATACCTATAAAAATGAAGAGAATTTCAAAAATGATGAAGCTATGGTGGCGGTAAAATATGGATTTCAAATAAACACAGGTCTTACATTTGTTATAGATGTAGATAAGATTCAAATTCCAACACTAATAAGATCAAGAAAGGAAGAAAAAGGGTCACTCACGAGTGAATTTAGTTCAAGCTAAAATAGAAGAGCAAAACACTGAAGTTACAACAACAAATATTGGAGAAGATCTCATGATGAGAAGAATAATGATTGATCTAGGGAAATAATATGTGCAGAATAAAAAAGGTGGTGATTCATGGCTATAAGAAAATTTATTTTGAATAAGGTGTAATTTAAGAGGAAGGATATGCAAATTAATTATAGATGGTGGTAGTTGTGAAAATATTGTTTCTAAAGACATGATTATGATACTAAGTTTGTAGTGTGAAAAGAATCCTAATATTTATCATATGTTATGGTTTAAGAAAGAGAATAAAGTTACAATATATAAAGGTACTTAATCAATTTTTCTACAAGAAAAAATTACAAAGATGAAATATGGTGTGATGTTATACCAATCGATGCCTTCTATTCATTATTAGTAATGTCATGGTAGTTTGATAGAAAAGGAGTTCATGATGGAGCAAAAAACACATATAGTTTATGTAAAGGCCATACGAAGGTAGTTTTGTTACCTATTAAATAAGAAGGTTAGGATGAAAGGATGCTAACTGCAAAATAATTCATCAAAGACATGAATATTTTAGGTTGCTTCTATGCATTAGCAACAAAGAAAGAAGACATTGAAGTTGTGTAAATACTAACAAAAGCAGAATTAGTATTGAAATAATATGCAAATGTTATACTCGATGAGTTACTAGATGGTTTATTACCAAAGAGAGATATTCAATATCATATTGATTTGATTCAAGGATCATCTTGACTCAATCAAGTAGCTTATTGGATGAGTCCAACAGAACATCTAGAATTAAATAAGCAAGTTACTAAATTGGTGAGGATGGGTGTAGTATGGCCCAAGAGCATAGGGTTGCTCTAGATATGTTGGGGGTGTTATAGACAAGGTATCAAAAATATTATAAAATGAGGAACATAAATAAATTAGATAAAAGTAAGAGGGTTGATGCACTAAAAACTATTACAAAAGTCCCCTATAACATTTAATTTAAACCACTTGTTTATAAATAAACAATATTAAAATCATAAAATTTGATGAAAAATAAATATGTTGAAACCATTTTTAAGTGTCTATATTTGCACTACATTAATATATATACACACATACCAAAATAAAGAGAGAAGATATAGAAAGTGATTCCAAATATCTTCCATAACTATATCTTTAAAAAATAGCCAATTTGTGTGGGAGTATGTAAAAATATTATTATTTTACCACACATGAATGGGTCCATATAAAAAATTGTACTAAAAATTGATATATCAAAAATGAATTATATTATTTTACTTAAGGAAAAATGGTAATACTAAGTGGATGATGCAAATAAAAAGGCCAAACTTATGGATGCTATAATGTTTGATCCATAGCTCTGTTTGAGCCCATATTCATGCCAAAATGCCTAGCTCAAAACATTCAAAGAAACTATAACCCACCCTTATGGTTATGGGATTTTTTAGAGGTTATACATGACCATCTGGGGGTCCAAAATTGTAGTTTAATTTTATTTTTAGTTTTTTTTCTAAATTTATAAATTACCTATTTTTTGTAAGTGGACTTGAACTTTAGTTGAAATTTATCTGATAGGTTAATTTTAGAGATTATTTTTGGATATATTTAGAGATGCACATGTTTGCATGTCAGTGTTAATAATAATAGAAATAGGTAAAAATAACAAATCAATTTTTATTTATATATCTCTAAAAAATAGCCAATTTGTGTGGGAGTATGTAAAAATATTATTATTTTACAACACATGAATGGGTCCGTATTAAAAATTGTACTAAAAATTGATATATCAAAAATGAATTATATTATTTAAGGAAAAATGATAATACTAAGTGGATGATGAAAATAAAAAGGCCAAACTTATGGAGGCTATAATGTTTGATCTATAGCTCTATTTGAGCCCATATTCATGCCAAAATGCCTAGCTCAAAACATTCAAAGAAACTATAACCCACACTTATGGTTATGGGATATTATCAATATTTTTGGAGGCCATACATGACCATCTGGGGGTCCAAAATTGTAGTTTGATTTTAGTTTTAGTTTTTTCTCTGAATTTATAAATTACCTATTTTTTAAAGTGGACTTGAACTTCAGTTAAAATTTATCTAATAGGTTAATTTTAGAGATTATTTTTGGATATTTTTAGAGATGGACATGCTTGCATGTGAGAGTTACTAATAATAGCAATAGCTAAAAATAAAAGATCAAATTTTATTTATTTTTAGAGTTCTAAATTTTTGATGTCATCTTCAATTCTAAGTTGAGACTTATTTAAGCATGTTTTGTAATTATTTGAATCATTCAATACAAATCAATAAAGTTTATTTTTCAAAAGCTTTGCCTATTGGTAGTTTATTTATATTGATAGTATTTAGGTTTCTTATTTGGTATTAAATCAAGTTCAAATCTTAGACATGTAAGAAATGGTGAGAGGGTGAGGAGGAATCACTCAAATGAATCATAATATGTAAGAGATACCAAGGCAAGTAAAACAATTAAATGAGATCATTACAAATCAAAGATAAAAGAGAGTAAAAGATGATGTATAAGATGACATAGATCACAAAGAAAAAATATATAAGTGGAGTAACAAGAACAACCATCATTAAGGGAGGAGAGGATGGTTAGAGTTTTATAAGGGAGGAATGAAGAAATCAAGGTTGATGTTCTAGATTAGAGAGGAAGTTTAAAACTAGAGGATTTGATAAATTGGATAAACAACATGGAGAAGTTTTTCAAATGGAGAACTATGATAGAAGAGAAGAAGGTAAAATTTATATGCATGAAATTGAAGGGTCTTGTAATGATTTTATGGGATCACCAACAAAAAAAAAGATAAAGAAAAGGTAAAGAGAAGATCAACTCATGAAAAAAGATGGAGAATAAGTTCAGTGATAGATTTCTTCTTATGCATTATGCTTAATCCTATACATAAGATTTCAAATTTTGAGATAGAAATATCATATTATAAAAGAGTATACAAATGAGTTTTATAAGATTTTCATACGCATGGAGCATGATGAGATAGAAGAGAAAATAAATGCAAGGTATGTAAATAGTTTGATGTTTTCTATTCAATATGAATTAAGCTTGTATAAAATACTTTTCATGGAGGAAGCTTATCAATCAGATTTTAAAGCACTAGAAAAAAATAGATAAAATTTTAGAAGAACATCTATTAGGTCAAGAATATGAGAATCCCCTCCAATAAGGGGGCAAGGTGGATATAATATAAGTGGAGGTGGGTTTAATACCACTAGAAGAGAATCATAACATAGTCTAGAAAGATAAAAATATAATAGAAAATGGTTTAACTATCAACAAAGAGGAAGATAATTTTAGAAAGGATGAAGCTATTGTGGTGGTAGAGGATGGTTTATAAATAAACACAGGTCTTATGTTTGTTATAGATATGGAGAAGAAGGCCATATATAATTTGAGTGTCAACACCACAAAGATAAAGAAAGGAGGAAAGAAGATCACCTAATAGTGAATTTACTTTAAGATGAAGGAGAAGAGAAAAACATTGAAGTTGTAGCAACATATATTAGAGAAGATCTAATGATGAGAAGAATAATGATTGCTCTAAAGAAAGAAGATATGTAGAATAAAAATGGTGGTGATGCATGGCCGTGAAGAAATATATTTCAAACAAGGTGTACTTTAGGAGGAAGGATATGCAAATTAATTATAGATGGTGGTAGTTGTGAAAATATGGTTTATAAATACATGATTGAGATACTAAGTTTTTAGTGTGAAAAGAATCCTAATCTTTATCAAATTTCATGGTTGAAGAAAGGAAATGAAGTTAAAATAGATAAAAGGTAATTAATCAAGTTTTCTATAAGCAAAAATTACAAGGATGAAATATGATGTGATGTTATATCAATTGATGTCTGTCATGTGTTATTAGTAAGGTCATATCAGTTTGATAGAAAAGTAGTTCATGATGGAGTAAAGAACACACATATTTTCTATAAAGGTGGTATGAATGTAGTTTTGTTACCTATTAAATAAGAAGGGTAGGATGAAAGGATGGTAACTGTAAAAGAATTAATCAAAGACATGAATATTTTAGGTTGCTTCTATGCATTAGTAGTAAAGAAAGAAGACATAGAAGTGGTGCAAATACAAACAACATCAGAATTAGTGTTGAAATAATATGCAGATGTTATACTTGATGAGTTACTAGATGGTTTACCACCAAAGAGAGATATTCAACATCATATTGATTTGATTTCAAGATCATCTCTACTCAATCAAGTATCTTATAGGATGAGTCCAACACAACATCTAGAATTGAATAAGCAAGTTACTAAATTGGTGAAGAAGGGTGTAGTAGGGGAGAGCATGAGTTCATGTGCAAAACCACTATTGATAACTCCAAAGAAAGATGGAAGGTGGAGGATGTGTGCGAGTACTAGATAAATCAATAAAATTACAATGAAGTATAGATTTCCTATATGTCATTTAGATGATATGATGGATGTTCTTACAGGAGCAAAATATTTTACGAAGATTGATATAATGAGTGGTTACTATCAAATTTAAATTAGTGAAGAAGATGAATGAAAAACAACATTCAAGACTAGAGATGGTTTATATGAGTGGATAGTGATGTCATTCAGGGTATTTAATACATCCAACACATTTATGAGGGTGATAAATACATTGCTATGAGAATATAATGGTAACTTTGTGGTGGTTTATTTTGATGATATTTTAATATTTTGTAAGACTAAAGAAGAACACTTATAACATTTGAGAATGGTATTAGAATTTCTATTAAAAGAGAAACTCTATGCAAATTTGAAGAAGTACATATTTATGCCTAATAGTTTGGTATATATGGGATTTGTAGTTTCAAGAGATGGTGTAAGAATAGATGAAGAAAAATTAAAGACAATTATTAAGTGGCCTATCCTAAAGAGCATCATAGAGGTACTAAGTTTCCATGGTTTACAAATTTTTTACATAAAATTTATTAAGAATTTTAGTAGTCTTGTTACAGTTTATGAGAGGAAAAAAATTTGCATGAATAAGGGAAGAAACATAAAAGTTTGAGTTGTTGAAGACAATAATTATCGACAAACTTATTTAAGCATTACCATATTTTAGCAAAGTGTTTGAGGTTGATTATGATGCCTCGTTTGTGGGAATTGGTGCTGTGTTGAGTTAAGAAGGGAAGATAATAACATATTTTAGTGAAAAATTAAATTACGTAATAAAAAAGTATTTTACATATGATGTTGAATTTTATGCCATTATATAAGTATTAAGACATTGTAGGCATTATGTGGTGCCTAAGGAGTTTATCCTATTTACTAATGGTGAGGATTTGAAGTATGTGAACACTCAAAAGAAATTAAATAGTAGTCATGAAAAGTAGGTCTCTTTCTTGCAGTGTTATACTTTTGTGTTGAAGCACAAATCAGAAAAACATAACCAGGTAGCTGATGCTTTGAGTGAGAGAGTGGGGTTGATAACTACTATAGGGAGTGAAGTAGTTGGATTTGAATTTATTAAATAAGTATATGATACTGATCCCGATTTTTGAAAGATAGTTGAGCAATGCAAAAATCGATTGACAGGAAATACACGTAATCTTTATAAAGAGTATATTATGCAAGATAGTTATGTCTTCAAAGGGAAATAATTATGTATTTTAACTGGGTCTCTAAGAGACAATATAATAAGAGAATTACATAGTGGTGGTTTGGCTAGACATTTTGGTAAGATAAAGATCCAACCGGCACTCCATCTGCAATGTTCATTACCAAGATTGGCCGATCCAGCCATAACTCCACCACCTGATCACTGTTATTAAAAGTTCCTGCAATACCAGTGGATTCAGGTTCTTTACAGAGCTTGTGTAGGAGTAGCTCCGAGTCTACAAAGTTATTGTTGATATCTTCATTGTTGTTGCGGCAGCAAAAGAGTTGAGGCAGCTCTTCTCCTGGCAGTTGAGAAGAAGACTATGCAGCTTGGGCAGCAGCGGCCTGTATGTCTGTTGCAGAGGAAGCTGTGGGACGAGGAAAGGAGTGAATCCATTCAGGAAAATTGAAATTGGCACATTCCCCTCTTAAGGCGAAAGCAGCTGTATCATGTGCACGAGCTGCAATTTCTGGCGTAGGGAATGAGCCCAGCCATATCCTTTTCTTCTTCATGGGCTCTCTAATTTCTGACACCCACATTCCCCACTTCCTCTTTCTTACCCCTATGTAGATTGGATGCTTTTTCATCGTTTATTTGCACTTACACTGGTACATTCTTTTCCCATCACTAAAGCCAAGGCTTAATCAGGTCAGAGGTTACAGTATGATTTACCTTGCTATAGGGGCACTTGCCACTGAAACAGATCTGACGCTAATACTAAACTGGGGTTCCTACTCAAAACCAAACAGTGGTGCATATCTTTGCAGAGCCAAGAAACTGTTAGACTTCTACGTGATTCCTATTCTGATTTGGTGTAGTAGAGTTTTTTTCAATGGCCAATCAAATTTAGAGCTAGCTTCTGATCTTCTGCTTATTTATATATAATCCTTGACCTATCAATACATTGATAACCCATATAATTTAACACAGCAACATCACATCAGATGAGACAATGTATGGTTAAATTCAATAAACACACTCCTTTGGCCCCACTTGACATCATACTAAGCTTAAATTTTTCATACATGTGAATTACAAGCAATCTAAGCATATAAGATTAAACTGACAGATTTTTCTGCTTTGCAGTGCTTCCGATAAGATTTCAAAAAAAAAACCACCAACATGGTACCATTATATTTAGACAAGCTTTCATACAATTTTTCAAATAATTACTTGGATTCCATTGCAAGGCATGTTGTCAGTAGAAGCACATGTAACGCACAAGTAAATCATTAGTTATTGGTATTAAGCATATAATTATTTAATTCTTGTAAAGTGAGATGTAACCATATGTTATAAATGTTATTTGGGTTGGCCAATTGTTAAAACATACAGCCCATTTTCAATTTTTTAACTACAGTTTATTAATCTGTAAAATCATAAAACACGAGTCCGAATAAAATATTATTGTGGACTCATGTGGGAGCATACCATAGTAAATACATCTGGCTTAACTAAACTATTGCTACTTGTGTGCATTTAATGAATTTTAAAATTCATAATTAAAAAGTGATTCTATATTATATTCAACTTTAGCTTTAACCTTCGCGTAACCAAATATCATGTCAATTGCTAAGAAGCTTTATGAAACTATTTTCCAAAAAATTGTGGGATCAATATCATTTAAAACATTTGGAAAATATTGAGTTTTATTAAGTCTAATTTTTTAAATATTATATAAAAATCATCTTTACTTTCACTTACATTACATATACATGGGTTTACAAATCAATTGATTTTAAATGAGTATAATAAATATTTTAAAAATAATATTAAAGTTTTATTGATTTTTATAATTTATAAATAAAGTATTCATATAAATATTAGAGGTATTTATTCAATATTATAATATTTGGTGAAAGTTGTTTAAATTTGAATATAAAAATATATATTTAAAAATAAAAATGACTTCAATTTTAGTATTGTGATACTTATAACTTAATAAAAATAATTGTATTATCCTTCATTTAATTTTTAAATAATATTTAAAAATAATAATAAATATTTTCCAATCTATATTATAAGTTGGTTGGGATATTAAGATATAATTATTAAGGCTAAATAATAAATAATAGATTGAAAATAATAAATTTGTATAATTGAAAATAATATTAATAACAAATTTTTAAATTATGCATTAAAATTAATTTATAGTAAATATGTTTTGTGCAATAAATCTCCTCTTAAATGATTGTTCAACATTAAATTGCGCCATAATAATAATTTTTTTTAATAATATTTTTTATCTTAAAAAAAAACTTTTTAATAGATTCTTTATAAATTTTGTTATATATATTATGTAAATAAAAATCAATACTAATATATTTATAAAAAAATGAATTCGAATCAATATCATATTCATACATCCAATTGTTAAAAAAAAAGGGAGGGGGATGGGGGGCGGACAAGTGAAATTTGACAAGAAAATATTTCATAATTGAGCCCATGAGTATTGTGGTGCTTGAGAAAATGTACCAAAACAAAGAATTTTTTAAAGAGAGAATATAAAGGTCGATACCAAAAATATTACATACCAAGATCTCTAGGAAACAAATTGGGAATTTTCATAAACAATTTTTATTCACCACATGAATGTGCTAATACTTAATTATTATTATTATTTTTAATTTTATTTGAAAAAATAAAAAATGAATTAAATTATTTTATATATAAAAGTTTTTTAAATATTAAGTAAAGTTAAATGTTTTTAAATTTATGTAAATTTTTCAACAATATTATGAATGTATAATCTTGATTAAAATATAGATAAAATTCTAACTAGT
>JARHVA010001771.1:2907500-2935000 GCA_037957365.1 Torreya grandis
CTAATTATAAATGGGATGTTCCATCAAGATGAATTATTAAAACCCATATTTTTATGAAATTTCAAAATAATATCCCCTTGGTCAAAGCTGATGACTTTTTCCTACCTCTATTTGATATGGAATTTTTATGAAAGTTTAACCAAGAGATCATGGCATCTTTACCAAGTAACATGAATCCATCAAGAAGAATAAAATTCTACAATCCTAAATTTCAAAGGGATCCTAATGTTTTAAATATGTCACTATTACCAATATCAATGAAGGCATATAAATTAAAGGGTATTTATCTTCCAAAGAATGTATTAATACCAAAAGTCATTACTCTACCAAACATTCCTAAAACTCCATTAGTTATCTCCTTACCAAAAGTGAATAAACCAAATTATTCTAATGGTCTAAACTATTCAAATGATATGCCGAAATTGCCAAAATTCAAAGATACAACACCACTAAAAAAATATCCTAAATTTAGCGATCATGTGATGAAAAAAAAAAGGGCCAATCTTCCAGAGGCCATAAATTTTAACCTGTAGCTTTGGTTGAGCTCTTCCACACATCAAAACGATAATCTCAAAAAATTTATTATTTTACTAAGCTACCTTATACACTTAGAGTTGTTTTTGATATTTTTTTGAGGCTATACATGATCATCTAAGGGTTCAAAATTATCATTTAATGATTTTTTAAGAATTTTTTATTTTTAAATATGGTATATTTTAATGACTAGATATGAAATTTAGTTGAATTTCATCACATAGGATAATTTTAGTATTTAGTTTATTTCAATATATTTTTAGATCTGCTTGTGCTTGCATGAAAAACTTACTAAAAATAGTAGCTGCTAAAAATAAGTATTTTTTTTTTAAATTTTATTTATTTTTTTAAATTTTTACATGTCAACTCTAATTCTGAGTTGAGGTTTATTTAATAATGGTTTGGGTTTGTAATTATTTCAATTCATTCAATATGAATCAATACAAGTTATTATTTTTAGAGGCTTTTCCTATTGATAATTTATTATCTTGATAGTTCTTGGGTTCATTATTTGGTATCAGACCCAGTTTAATTCTTGGATGAGTAAGACATGACAAGATGATGAGGAGGTATTGCATATATGAACCAAACTATACAAGTGATATAGAGGCAAGTGGAACAATTAATTGAGGTTATCAGTACTAACAAAAGAAGACAAGGTGGTGATGAGGAGGATAGATATCATGATGAAGAAGAATAAAAAGAGTATCTGCCATCAATGAAAAAAAGGATGGTTTTGGATTTAAAAGGAGGAAATGAAGGAATCAAGGTTGATTTTCTAGATTATGGAGGTAGTTTAAAACCAGAGGAGTTGATATATTAGATGAATAGCATGGAGAAGTTCTTTGAGTGGAAGACTATGAGAGAAGACAAGAAGGTAAAGTTTGAATGCATGAAATTGAAAGTTCACACAATGATTTGGTGAGATCACATATATAAAAAGAGATAGACAAAAGGTAAATAGAAGATTAATACATGGAAAAAGATGAAAAATTTGATGAGGGATAAATTTATTCCTATGGATTATGCATGAACCCTATATAGAATATTTTAGAATATGAGGCAAAAATAATACAGTATACAAGATTATACAAATGAGTTTTATAAGATTTCCATACAAGTAGAACATGATGAAACAGAAGAGGAAATAGATGCAAGGTATGTAAATGGTGTGAAATTTACTATTCAAGATGAACTAAATATGCATATACTTTTCATGGAGGAGGCTTATCAATTAGCTTTGAAGGTAGAAGAAAAACAAAATAGATATAATTTTAGAAGAACATCTCTTGGTCCAAGAAGAGGTGGATCTCATCCAAATATGGGATGATGTGGGTTTAACAATACCATAAGTGTATCTAATAACAATAGAGGTGAATTAATATCTGGTTCAGAAAGGCAAGATGAGAATAAGCAAGGGTTCCAATACCAACAAAGAGGAAGAGGGTTTTGACACCAATAAAGAGGATGAGTTTATGGTGGTGATAGAGAATGGTTTATGAATTAACATAGATATTATGTCTATTATAGATGTGGAGAAGAAGGGCATATATTATTTAAGTATCTAAACTATCAAGATCAAGAAAATATGTAAGAGGATCACCCAAGAGTGAATCTAGTTGAATCTGAGATTGAAGAGTAAAATACTAAAGTTGTAGTAGTTGATGTTGGAGAGAATCTCATGATGAGAAGGAAAATGATCATTAAAAGCAAGGAACAAGTGCAAAATAAAGGTGGTGATGCATGGATATGATCAAATATTTTTTGGACAAGATGTACTTTAGGTGTAAAGGTATGCAACATAATTATAGATGGTGGTAGTTGCGAAAATATGGTTTCTAAAGAAATAATTGAGAAACTAAATCTGTAATATGAAAAGCATCCTAACCCTTATCAGATTTCATGGTTTAAGAAAGGGAATTTAGTTATAGTAGATAAAAGGTGCTTAATCAAGTTTTCTATAGGAAAAACTTATAATGATGAATTATAGTGTGATGTTATTCTGATGGATGTATGTCATGTGTTATTGGGGAGACCATGGAAATTTGACAAGAAATTAGTTCATGATGGAGAAAAGAACACATAATTTTTGGAAAGGTGGTATAAAGGTTGTTTTGTTACCTCTTAAAGAGGAAGAGAAGATAGAAAGCATTCTCTTTTATAAATAATTTATGCAAGATATGAAAGTAGCAAGTTGTTATTATGCATTATTAGCAAAGAATGAAGAAATAAAAATGGTGACAATACCAACAAAAGTAACAACAGTATTAAAAAAATATGTAGATGTTATGTCTGATGAGTTGCTAGATGGTTTACCACTGAAGAGAGATATTCAACATCATATTGATTTGATTCCAAGATCATCTCTGTCAAATCAAGCAAATTATAGGATGAGTCCAATAAAATATGTATAATTAAATAAATAGGTTACTGAATTGCTAAGGAAGAAGGTGTTAAGGGAGAGTATGAGTCCATGTGCAACAATAGTGTTTCTAACTCCAAAGAAAGATGGAGGATGGAGAATGTGTGTGGATAGTAGAGAAATTATTAAAATTACAATAAATTATAGGTTTCCTATACCTTATTTAGATGATATGATGGATGTGCTTATAGAAGCAAAATATTTTACCGAGATTTATCTAAAGAGTGGTTACTATCAGATTTAAATTCATGAAGGAGATGAGTGGAAAACTACATTCAAGAAAAAAGATGGATTATATGAGTGGATGGTGATGCCATTCATATTATCTAATGCACCTAGCACATTTATGAGGGTGATGAATACAGTGCTACAAAAATACATTGGTCAATTTGTAGTTGTTTATTTTGATATTTAGTAAGACTAAAGAAGAACACTTATAGAATTTGAGAATGGTATTTAATTTGCTAAAAAAAGGAGATTTTTAGGCAAATTTGAAGAAGTGTAAGTTTATGCAGAATAATTTGGTATTTTTTAGATTTGTAGTTTCAACAAATAGTGTGAAAATGGATGAAAAAAATAAAGGAAATTATTGAGTGGCCTATTCCAAAAAGCATTATAGAGGTAAGAAGTTTTGATGGTTTATCAACTTTTTTTAGGAAATTTATTAAAAAAATTAGTAGTATTGTGGCACCAATAACATATTTCATGAGATGGAAGGAATTTGCATGGACTAGAGCAACCACATAAAGCTTTAAAATTTTAAAGAAGAAGATTATGGAAATACTAATTTTAGAATTACTATATTTTAATAAAGTGTTTGAGGTTGATTGTGATGCTTCGTTTATGGGAATTGGTGTTGTGTTGAGTCAAGAAGGAAAGCTAATAGTGTATTTCAATGAGAGATTAATTTAGATAAGAAAAAAGTATTCTACTTATGATGTTGAACTTTATGCAATTATATAAGCATTAAGACATTAGAGGCATTACTTAATGCCTAAAGAGTTTATCCTATTTATAGATCATGAGGCTTTGAAGTATGTGAATACAAATAAGAAGTTGATTAGTAGGCATGTAAAGTGGTTATATTTCTTGCAAGGGTATAATTTTATTTTGAAACATAAATATGGAAAATAAAATTAGGTAGTTGATGCATTGAATAGGAGAGTAAAGTTATTAACTACTATGGTGAGTGAAGTAGTTGGATTTGAAGCTAATAAAGAATTATATGATACTGATCCATATTTTGGAAATATATTTGAGTAGTGTAGGGATCCATTAACAGGTGGAATAGATACTATTCATAATGAGTATCTTATAAAATAAGTTTATCTATTCAAAGAAAAATAATCATGGATTCTAGTTGGGTCTTTATGAGACAATATAATAAGAGAATTACATAGTGGTGGTTTGCATTGACATTTTGGTAACACAAAGACAATAACATTGGTGGAGGAAAAATATTTTTGGCTAAAGATGAATAGAGATGTGACAAGTTATGTTTTAAGGTGCAAGATATGTTAGGTAGCTAAAATACATGCACAAAATACTGGATTATGTGTGCCATTACTGGTTCCAAGAGGACTATGGATAGATTTGAGTATGGATTTTGTGTTAGGATTGCCAAAAACATAGAGAGGTAATGATTTATTTATTTTTTATTATATAAATTTTTTCTAAAATGATTCATTTAATTACATGCAAGAAAACCAATGATGCCACTAGAGTTACAAAACATTTTTTTAAGGATATTGTGAGATTGCATGGTGTTCCAAAAAATATTATTTTAGATAGGGACAAAAATTTCTAAGTCATTTTTAGAGGAATTTGTGGAATAATATGGGTACTAAGCTATAATTAAATAGTACATATCATCGACAAATAGATGTACATATAGAAGTTATGAATATGAATTTGGTAAATGTATTGAGATGCATAGTGGGAAAGAAGCCCAAGAAATGGGACTTGGCTTTACCACAAGATGAGCTTTCATATAATATTTTAGTAAATAAATCAATAGGAAAATCACCATTTCAAATTTTTTATGGAAAAAATCCTATGGGTATTTTAGATTTGGTAAAATTACCAATTGTAGAGTGAGTTAGTAATGCTGCCAAAGTGTTTGTAAAGCACATGCAATAGTTGCGAGGAATAAGAGGAAATTTGCAGAAAAGTAATGAGAAATGTAAAACAAAAATAGATGTTAGAAGATACAAGGTATTTGAAGAAGGAGAGTTGGTAATAGTTTCCTTGAGAAAATAAATATTTTGAAAAGGCATGTATAAAAATTTGAAATACAAGAAAACTGGGCAATGAAAAATTGTGAAATAAAATTAATGATAATGTTTATGAGGTGAGTTTACCATAGAATTTTGATATTTATCTAGTATTTAATGTTTTAGATTATATGAATTATGTGGAAAATATGTTGAAGGTGATGAATATGAAGAAGTAAATTGGGAGTAACAGGTTCCAAAGAAGAAAAAGGAAAAAATAGTGCAGGTCTTGGATATGAAGACAATGAGCACAAGGCAAGGGAATTATAACAAGTATTTGGTGTAGTGGGAAGGATTGAAGTGAGAATAAAACACTTTGGTTATATAATTTGAGCTAAATAATATTTACAAAGTTAAATATAAGCCATAAAATTAGGGAAACTCATAGGGGCTGAGTTGTTTTCAACTAGAGGAAAATGATGTAGAAAAAATATGTCAATCTTTCAGAGGCCATACATTTTGACCCATAGCCCTGTTTGAGCTATTCCATGCACCAAAATAACCATATTGAAAAATTAATTTCTATCCTAACCCAACCTATCCACTTAGATTTGGTTTTGATATTTTTTGAAGGCCATACGTGATAATCTAAGGGTCTGAAATTACCATTTAATAATTTTTTTAGGAATTTTATATTTTTAGAAATTATATATTTTTAGGACTAGATGTCAACTTCAGTTGAATTTCATCCCATAGGATAAATTTACTATTTAGTTTAGTTTGAGATATTTTTATAGCTACTCACGCTTGCATGTAAAACTTACTAAAAATAATAGCTACTATAAATAGAAGTTTTTTAGATTTTAGTTTTTTTTTGACTTTCTACATGTCAAATTTAATTCTGAGTTGAGGCTTATTTAAGCATGGTTTGGGTTTGTAATTATTTCAATTCATTAAATACAAATCAATACAAGTTATTGCTTTCATAAGCTTTTACTATTGATATTGTTTTTGAGTTCATTATCATGAACTTGTACTTCTTATCCATGAAGATGATGATAATCATATGCATAGATTCCAAAAATGTGGTGCGTTGAAACCAATAAAAACACATATTCAAAATGCCACTATTCCCATGGAATATATTATTTCTATGATGACTACTATTGGGGATCTTCAAAAATAAGTTTTTATACTTAAAATGCAAATGGATTTCCATAATACAAATACAAATGTGGCTTCATTTAACAATCAAACTCTTTCATGATGTATACTTTAATATCCTTATGCAAAATATTTTGAACCACTAGATTTACCTTTATTTTTGAGTCAAAAGGACCCATTCAACCACATGATTAACTATGTATATTATTTTTGTTAATGGGTAAAAGATGACAAATTATTACTAAAAGTATTCCACATGATCATTTTAGATGAGACTCAAAATTGGTTTTATAGCTTAACAAGGTTATTTAAACACTTTTTCACAATTGGAAGATGTTTTCTTCATGAATTTTAATATCCACAACCTGTGCCAAGACTTACATTAGCAATTTACACAATTTTAAATAATGTGATGATGAATGCTTTTAAGATTATACTATTTGATTCAAAAGTACATCATATGAGCTTGAATTTAGACCTTTAGATTTGGAATTTTAATTTATTTTCAATAAAGGGATTCATTCTTCATTAAATAAAATAGTACTAAAATACTAATGTGAGTCATTTACCTATATATATATAGATATGATGTGCACAGACATGATTCCTTCATAATTATGCATCTAAAGGAGCTTAAAATACCTACCTAAAAATTAGAAAAAATTATCCCCGATACAAATGAATTATATAAATTACCTAATGAGCATTATGAACAAAAATGTGGTATTACTAATATTTATATGACCAATTTTTAAATGCTACTTAACATGGATCCAATCCAAGGTCTATGTCTTATGCAATAATCCCAATGGGAATGACACAAAAAGAGTTCAAATCACCATGATTTAACAATTAATTTATTCATGAGTGGTGTTTATTTTTGACATAACCACATTGATGCTATGAAATTATAAAAATATTGTAGTGAAAGAGATTTTTCACAACATGGGTACCATGCTAAAGATCTACATGATAAAAGGAAATGAAAATATTCCTTAGGTTTATTTGTTATTCCTATTTCTTGTGGGCCCCATTCTATGCTTACAAAAATATGGGTCTTACCCCATAATTTGTTACACTCATTTACATTGGGTAGATTTTGGTTATATGAAATGGAATCTAAAATTGATCCACATTAGTAAGGTATTTCTTTTTCTAATGAAGGTAAATTAATACATATTAAAAATTACATCTTTAGTTCTTCTACTATACATGTAAAGTGTGAGGAGGAACATGATATATAAATTTTAAACTTATCCAATCATGATGAAAAAAATATCAAAGATCCAACGTAAGGTTGAAAAACTTCAAATATTCCAAAAATACCAAAAAATTAACAAAACATTCAAAAATCTAAAAATATTTTCTGCTTTTACATATTATATTGAATCCTTGGCATCTATGTGTTAATTCTATGTTAATGGATAACATACCAGTTACTTATACATATACATGTATTTCATGTATCTATTTGAGTGTGATATAGGCATACATAGGTACATGATTTATTCCTATTTCATATGTTGGGCTTTCCTTCTATTCATGTCATGTGGACATTAGTGGCCTCCATTTATTTGATCTTGATACCCACATTTTATATGGTTTGATGAACATATTTCATTATAATGTTTGAGATTATATGTACTTACACATGCCTTTATCCATGATTATATATTTTATAGGGTACTTGATTTGTCATGCACTTGACATTTCTTGCTAACACATTTGATCCATGGGATATACTATGATAATGTTTATGTTGGTTTTTTATGATTTATTTTATGTACTTCCTTGAATGTCTTACCTTATTACTATCTTGATTATTTGAGCATTTGAATATGCTCCTTTGTTTGCAGCCCCTATGCCTTTACTTATTTTCTTTGATATTTTATTTTATTATTACTTGTTGTATGGACATTTTAACATGTCATTCTTGCTTTTGTAAACATGTAAACAGGGCATGTCTCTTCAATTATGTGACATTTGAACATGCCTATGGTTTATGGTATCCTTGGACCATTGTCTTTTGACATGTTTTTGAGTGCTCTTGTTTGTGTGTGTGTGTTTGCTTTTTGATTTTTTCATATGTGTGTGTGTGTGTGTGTGTGTGTGGATATGTATGTATGTATGTACACACATTTACCTATACATGTTTTTCTATATGTTACATGGTTCCATTGATAAAATGTTCAGTGGTCTTTTGGTTTTGAGGTGATGTACTACCAATCCCTATCTTCTCTCACCAAAAGGTGGGGGGGGGGGGATATCAATGGGGAAATGTCATTGAGGCATGTTTTACACATTTGTAAAATAGATTAGATTCAGTGGGGCATGCTTTAGAAGCATTTTCTTCACACTTATTCAGTATTTGGCATGCCCAAATTTAGTGGGAACATGTTTTGAAAATATGTCCTCCACATTCAAGAACTTACATCAATTTTTAGGTTTATCCATATATAGTGGGGTCATGTTATGGTATCATGATACTCACACTTGTGTAAATTTACAAATTGACCAAAGAACATAGTCATATGATTCATATACATATTTGTTGTAGAATTCTATACATTGGTACCATTGTTAGACCTAGTTTTAGCATAGATATATCTAAGGTGAATATGATATGAAATGTGTGCCTTGTATTTAAAAATATAAATTAGTTTCAAATTTCAAAACTCTTCTATGAAATGTCATCACCCACTAGGTTGGACTATTACAAACTATATTGAGCCAATCTATAATAATAGTTGGTTCAATTTTGGTATAATTCAGGAAATTACATCACTCAATATTCCCAAGTTTATAAGTTTAAATTTATTATGTCATTTATCCTCACCAAATATATATGTCATTGATTGACTTTGTTCACTTATACTCACTATGTTATAAGTATGATTAGATTTCATAGTTGAGCTAATCTCAATTACCGGGTGACAACTCATTTTTTATCCAAGGTTAGAGGCATATACCTTCCAATATCTCTATATCTATATTTATATACGCACTTTATAGATTTATTATACTTTTTTCAATATTGGTTTCATAGATTTATAATGATACATCTTGTCAAACTAACTTGCCAATAGGCAAAGTGGTTGCATTGATACATAAGTGTACTCCTAAACCTTGCTCTTTCATTTTAAATAATTTTAAAGCTTTTAATTCTAGACTAAATGCACCAATTATTTTCTATAACATACTCTTGGTTGTAGTTGAGTTCCCATTAAAGCACTCAAGTTGGTCTCAATCAAAGGCAATGTGTGTTACACACACTTGGGTATGTATTTCTTCTCCTTTAAATACATAATTTCATTACTAGATTAAAAGAGGGAAAATGCATATGATATTTATTAATTATATAACACCTTAGTATTGTACACTTGACAAGCTCATACCTGAATTTTTTCTCTTAGTTTTGGACTTTTATTACTATTATAAATTTCACATTTGCTCTATCTTGTGCCCTTTAGCCTATCTATTGGTCTGACTAGTCTTATGTTGATGAATTAGACCTTCTATCTTGCCTAAAATTCTTAAAATAAGCTTATTTTATCCCCCTACAAGTTCTAAGACTATACCTAATTTTTAACTACCAAGACATAAGCATTAGTTCTTAACCCTTCTGTCGACGCTAGTGTCCTACCTTGACACAAATGTTCACTACCATAAATTCATCTAATTTTTAAATGAAATGTATCCCAATGGTTAGCCTAAGTGCTTTAATGTGATATGTTTACCATCAAGAGTGGTATATATCCATAATCACTCTTTATTCGTACCTCCTAACATTCATACCAAAGAGCATTAAAAAATTATTAAATTAAGCAAAGCTTCCATAGTTAAATCTATTTTCATATCAATCATAGGGAATGAACATCTACAGGTATGGAGAACTAAATGAACATCCCAAAAAACTAATTTACCAAGTTACAAGTTAGGTCACTATTGTACTTACTTTCCATATATTGTATCCTTGTGCACACATAAGCCAACACATTAGGGAAAAAATACATTAGTGTGAGGCCCTTTTTAGAGTAGTGGATATATAAGAATCACCCATTGATAGGGGAATATTTGGGGTCAGCTCAACACAATGCACCCACTAACCTATTTTTACCAAGGTCACTATGAGGATGAAGAAATAACTTGGTTTTGCCATTTCATGTGGAGCGACAGTCCATGAAATAGATCTGAATGTAACAGAGTGAATGTGAAAATAAATATAGAAGCATCTAGGTGGTCACATCTTTTTATAGTAGCTATTATATAAAAGAGATTGGTATCTATTTTAGATAGTAGCATCCACACTAACATCCAAGGTTAACTCTAGTGTCTATAGTTACAGAGGTACTAAATCCATAATTTGATGATTGCTCCAAAATCTTGTTTTAGTCTACTTTCTATCTATCCCAGACCGATAACCATATTAAGATTAAAACTAGGTAAGTCCATTAATTTTTTGTTAGTTTTATATTTAGCCTATCTTAGTTTAATAAATTTTGTATATGTTGTATTTGAGTCTAGCATTTAATTAGCCTTCTATAAATCTGATTATCACCCTTATGAATTATCATTTGTATATTCTTAAGCCTATCTACCCAAGTAGGATCCACATCTAAATAAAGGTTAAGCACCTATTTAAAAATGTGATCCATATCTTGATCTTAAGTATGACCTACCTAAATTTCTAACCCATATCTTGATCTTGACTATGTCTTACCTACCATATTGTACTTCAGTATGCCCTCCCTACATATCCTTCTTGCCTTGCTTACTAAAGTATGCCGTACATATCTTATTTTACTTGAGTATGTCCTACCTACCTATCCTTATTACCCTACCTACTTGAGTATGCCCTAAATGATAAAATACCCAAGACATATCTTGATCTTGAATACCCATTTCAATTATTGACCATATATAGCTTAGCAAACCATATCTTTAGTACTCGATACCTAATTGAATACTTGATTGAGTTATCAAGCCATACCTTGAAAGGAGAGAGGATATTGTAGCTTATATATAGAAATGAGTGACTAGGGATGATCGAGGACAAGAAAAAATACAATGCACCCACCATAAATGTGCTGGAGGGAGTGATTAGGGACAAAGAGGGATGCAAAAAGAGTGATTAGGGATGATGAGGGTCAACAAGGGATTGATTAGTGATGATAAGTGATAAGGAGGGAGTGATTAGAGATGATGAGGGATGATGAAAGAGTGATTAGGGATGACAAGGATTGTTGAGGGAGTGATTATGGATAATAATGATCAATAAGGGAATGATTAAGAATGATGAATGATGATGAAAAAGTATTACATTATATCTATATATATAGGGGTAATATTTATTATCTAGGTGACCTTCTCTACCCCATGTGTGTAAGACTGTTTTGTTCCATTCCTTCATATTGAATGGGAAGTGAAACACATGATCCAAATGAGGGGGAATTGACTAATCCATCTCTTGAAAGGAGAGGGGCATTCTAACCTACATATATAAATGAGTGACTAGGTATTATCGATCACAAGTAGAAAACCACTACACCACCATAAAGTCATGTTCATGGTTAGGAAGGAATGGAACAAATCAATCTTGCCAATGAAATGGTATTGAAAAAATTTGATATATTAGTAAAACACATTTATAATTATGAAATGAGTAACTAAACAAACAAAGGAAACATTTTGAATGTATGTTTTCCCCACTAAAAACTAATATTTTTAAAGCAAATGCTCAAATTTGATACTACACTAAACTATATATATATATATATATATATATATATATATATATATATATATATATATATATATATATATATAATTTCATAACCAAATTTTAAAATAAATTGAAACCTTTATTAACATAAAAAAATATTTATTTTTTCAAATTCTGTAATAATAAGTTTCAAAAGATACCAACATGTAATGGTCTTTGCCATTTAATTTAAAGTGTTATGACCATTTTATGAATAATTTGATTTTTTAATTTATAATTTAAATATAAATTTAAATTAAAAAATAATTTCATTTTCAATTTATAAAACTGCTCATATTAAAATTTTAGTTTTGGAAAATATTTATTATATGAAACATCTAAAAGAACCGTCACATTAATTGCGGCAATAATGAATACTTAGTGATGACCTAATTAAACTAACGTGAAATAAGGTGAAATGAAAATCTCATAATTGAGCACAGTTCCATATCTGAATAGCATTACATTGATGTTTATCATGTGAATTGAATGGCACACATTCTTCTCCACCTTAAACATTGAAAAGCAAATTTTGTAGCCAAATTTTTCCCTTCTTTTTAGTTTCCAAAATAATTCAAATGGTAAACAATGCAGTTTATTCGACAAAACCGTTACAAATTACAAAATAAATATATAAAAATCACATAAACAAATATTGTATTTAAATGTTCATTTCAATAATTTAGTATAGAGATCCACAAACATTGTAATCTTTACCACATAAATAACATTTTTGTATAGTATTGGCTTTGGCAACGACCTTATTGAGTTGTATAAAATTTTATGAGGAAAAAACGAATAAATTAAAACAATATATAGCTGTCTCAACAAAATAAGACAAAATATAATTATGGCGAATCCTATATCTATCCCGGTAATTATTTGAGTTTAATTCATTTAAAAATATTTATCTAAATATATTTATTTGAATTTAATTTACTTTGACAAAGTTGTATTCTTAATTTTTGATTTATGCACATAAAATTATTAAAATAATATAATATTTCTAATTTCTAATTTATTTGATAAGAATGAAATCATAACTCTATATAATTATACATAAATGTATCAAAATAAACATATTAATATGATTTTAAAAAATGGTCTTATATATATTTATTTATTAAATCAATATAATATTTGAAATGTACAATTTATTTTGATGTAAACTCTAAAAATGAGACAAACTATTCACTAAATTTTGATTAAAAAAATATAATGATTTATGTCGTCAAACAATATAATACTTAAAAATAAATTAAAAATAAAAATATTATTCAAAAAACAAATCTTATGAGAAAAAGATACATACATACATACATACATACATACATACATACCATTTTAGAAAACAATTGAAAAAAAAAAAAAAAAAACATCTTATTTTTATTCAACAATAACTATATATTTATTTTCTTATTTATGAACTTAAAGCTATTAAAATAACACAATGTTTCAAATCTATATCTAATTTTTATATAAATTTTAATAAAAATTATAAATTATTTACAAAGTTGTATATATAAGAAATTAATGATTCCATGATATCAAATAACTTAACATTATATTAAAAAAAAACAACCAATTCTTTATATTATTTAAAAAATATATATTAAAAAATATGATTTTGGAAAAAACACAAAACTACGACCTTGAAACCTATACAATAATTAATGGGACGAAAAAACGTTGATTCAAAAAAAATTAACATTAATTTCAACAACAAAATTCAGACAAATAAAAACATATAAATAAATAAATAAAATTTAACACCAATTTCAAGAACAAAACTGGGACAAACAAAAACATAAAGATAAATAAATATAATTAATATGCGGAAGAACTAGATCTGCATTTCCTGCCATTAAATATATAAATTAAGTTTTGATCCATGACCAAATAAAACCTTTGAAAAACATGTATATACATTTCGAAAATAACTGTTTCATGAGAGTATTACATCTACATCCAGCCAGCAGGCCTCCATAAAACAATCTTAATATCCCAGTTATCCATTTTATGTAATAACCACGTTCTTATAATCTAACAAACAGATAAAGTTAAGTGAAATCCCACAGAGAGCTGAACTGGTGATCTTGTTCCTCCTCTTCAATGAATTGGCTGTGACTGAGGAGAGAGGATCCAACCGTCACTCCATCTGCAATGTTCATCAGCATGCTTGGCCAATCCAGCCACGACTCCACCGCCTGTTCGCTGTTGTTACAAGTTAATCCAGCAATACCAGTGGATTCAGATTCTTTGCAGGGCATGTGTAGGAGGAGCTCCGAGTCTGCAAAGTTATTATTGCTATTTTCATTGTTCTTGTTGCAGCAAAAGAGTTGAGGTGACTCTTCTTCTGGCTGTTGACAAGAAGAGTATGCAGCTTGGGCAGCAACGACCTGTATGTCTGTTGCAGAGGAAGCTGTGGGACGAGGAAGGGAGTGAATCCATTCAGGGAAATTGAAATTGGCGCAGTCCCCTCTTAAGGCAAAAGCAGCTGTATCATGTGCACGAGCTGCCATTTCTGGCGTAGGGAATGAGCCCAGCCATATCCTCTTCTTCTTCATGGGCTCTCTGATTTCTGACACCCACATTCCCCACTTCCTCTTTCTTACCCCTATGTAGATTGGATGCTTCGTTCCTTGTCTATTTGCACTTGCCCTGGCAGATTCTTTTCCCATGACTAATGCCAAGGTTGAATCAGGTCAGAGGTTACAGTATGATTTACCTTGCTCAAAAACTCTGATTTGGTGTGATAGAGCTTTTTTCAATTGCCCATCAAATTTACGGTAAGCTTTTCATCTTCTGCTTATTTATATATGGTCCTTGACCTACCAAGACATTGATACCCCATATAATTTAACACAGCAACATCGCATCAGATGAGACAATGTATAGTTAAATTGAATAAACACACTTCTTTGGACCCTCTTGACATCATACTAAGCTTAACAATTACATATATTTGAATAAACACACTCCTTTGGCCCCTCTTCATATCATACTAAGCTTAAAGATTACATACATTTGAATTGCAAGCAATCTAAGCTTGGTTGGTTCAGCCATCGCCTTCTTTGTTGATTATACTGACAAATTTTTCAGATTTCCAGCGCTTCCAATAAGATTGAAAAAAAAAAAAAACAACCAGTAGGGTAGCATTATATTCAGACAAGCTTTCATACAATCTTTCAAATAATTATTTGGATTCCACTGCAAGGCATGTTGTTAGTAGAAGCACATGTAACCACAAGTCAAACATTAGTCATTGGTGGTTAAGCATATAATTATTTAATTCTTGTAAAGTGAGATGTAACCATATGTTATAAATAATTAGTCATTGGTGGTTAAGCATATAATTATTTAATTCTTGTAAAGTGAGATGTAACCATATGTTATAAATGTTATTTAGGTTGGCCAATTCTTAAAAAATAGTCCATTTTCAAATTTTTTTAACAATAAAAAATCATAGTCTAGTGGGCTTTTAATTCAGACACTAATCATTCAGTTTATTATTAATTTGGAAAGTCATAAAATACGAGTCCCAATAAAATATTATTGTGGACTCACGGGAGCTTACCATAGTAAATACATCTGACTCAACTAAATTATTGGTAGTTATAATTGTATGCATTAAATGAATTTTAAAATGAAAATTCATCCATAATAATTAGGAAGTGATTTTATATTATATTCAACTTTAACTTTTGCAAAAACCAAATATCATGTCAATTGTTAAGAAAACTTAAAAAATTATTTTTTTAAAAATTGCGGGATTAATAATTTGTAAACATTTGGAAATATTGAGTTTCATTTAAGTCTTTTTCTTTTTTTTCTTTTTTCTTTTTTTTTTTTTTAAAATTTTAAAAAATAATGTAAAGAGATTATATAGAAATGAGTTTTATTCATTTATATTACATATAAATAGATTATAGTAGTTAAAATAATTATATATAATTTAATTACTTTCAATTAATTGTAAATAATATTTTTAAAATAATAATCAAATTTAATTGACATTTCACAAATTATAAATAAAGTATTTATATAAGTATTAGAAGCATTCATTCAATATTCAAATATTTAGAAAAAATGTTTAAATCTAAATATTAAAATATACAATTTGAAATGAAAATAGTTCTAATTTTTATATTGTAATATTTATAATTTTATAAAAATAATTATTTTATTTTTAATTAATTTTTAAATAATATTTAAAACATAAAAAATAATAAATATTTGAAATTTATATTATAATTTAATAGGAGCTTTCAACATTATGTAATTATCAATGCTCTAAACTATAAATATTATATTGAAAACAATAAATTGTATAATTTAAAATAATATTAATGACATAAATTTTTAAGTTATATGGTAAATATGTTTTGTACAATATATTTCCTTCTTCCAAATAATTATTCAACTAATATTAAAGTGTATATCACAATAATAATTTCTTTAATAACGTTTTTGATCTTTAAAAATTTATAATAATTTTTTATTAATTATGTTATTATTACATATTTATGTAAATGACCTCCAATACAAATCAATGTCTTGTTAATGTACAATCCTACATACATGTCTTATTAATGTACCATTCTACATCCAATTGTCAAAATTCAAAGCAAATTGAGACACAAATTAAAACAAGAGGGACGAGTGGGCATACGCGTATTGTGGTGCTCGAAAAATTGTACCAAACAAATGAATTTTTTTCGAGAGAATACAAAGGTTGATACCAAAAATATTACATACCAAGATATCTAGGAAGAAACTAGGGATTTTTCATAAACAATGTTTATTCATTACATATGAATGGATCAATATTTAATGATAATGTTTTTTTTAAATTTAAAAAAAAAAAAAATTGAATTATATTTTATACTATAGAAAAAATTTAAATATTAAGTGGAGCTAAGTGTTTTTAAATGATGTAAATTCTTCAATAATATTAATAGTGTATAATTTTGAATGATATTTTGATTAAAATATAAATAAAATTATGATTAATATTTTAAATAAAATTGAATTGTTTCATATTTTTAATAGATTTTAGAAGGGCCTTTATGTGGTGTAGGGCAAAGATATTTATTTTTAGTAAGAATGTGGCTTATGTTTGAATAAATTTTGGGAACTCCCTAGTATGGAGTTTGAAACTACAACCCCTAGATTCAAGCTAGACAAACCAAAGCATATGTGCCCTTATTTTGGGATTTATATTTGGATTTCATAATTAATTGTTGGCATTGGTTTATACTTTGTGGTCATGAGGTTTTGCATGTTGTGACCCTTCTTTAGATTTTTAGTGGTTTTGTAGAGGAAGATTATCAATCTTAAGATACACCTAACATTCTAAATTTGTCTCTTGGCTATAATATTTTAATGTAGAGTTCATGGTGCTCTAAGGATTTATCTCTTAGTGAGGTTGGCTCAAGAAGTATTTGATCTTAAAGAGTTCGTGATGTTTCAAGATGGTTTATTAGATTGGATATTTTTTATGGAGCTCACAGGTTTTGAGAGTTTTGTGCCAAATCGTTGTTGAGGTAACTTGAGAAGAGAATCCATCATTTATTGGATGTTGTTTTTTTATCTATTCACTAATTCATTAGTTGATGGGTTGAGTGCCATTAACTTAGGAACAGGTTATTCTTTGTTGTGACTTCTTCAATATCTTGATGTTTGTAAGCATTTGGTTGGGAGATGTTATGCTAATGATTAGATAAGTACATAAAGGTGGGGGATAGTAGTTGGGGGATAACTCCATGAACATTATAAAATAACATATACATGGTATCACATAATGTGTTTGCATCATATCAATAAAATGCACATGATATGCTTTCTAGCCTCAGTAAACATGGAGCCTACAATGTGAATGCACTATAGTGCATATGCATTTTTTACCTATGAAAATTTGAATTGAAAAAAGTGTAGGAGTTTGAAATTCTAAATAACTAAAGTGTGTATGGTTTATGTCCAAAAGAAAGCATTGAAGGGGGTATAATGCAAAAAGGTGATGATTTAGCATGCACTATAATGCATACATGTTATATCCCAATGAATACATTGAAGTGGGTAGAATCTAAAAAGGTGATGAATTAGTATGCACTATAGCGTGTCTGCATTATGTCCCAATGAAAGCATTAGAGGGGGCATAATGTAAAAAGGTGATGAATTATAATGTATGGGGATTAATTACTAAATTAAATGTTAAGTACAAGGAATATAAATGTTATCACAATTATATTCCTTATACTTTAAATTTATTTTAGTAAATAGAATAAATTAGGTTCGCTCCACATCTAATAGAGTTGGTCTAACAACTGCATGCCTTACGATGTGAAATATTATTTTTGAAAGTCCAATCTAGTCAATACATAGGTATTTTTAGGGTTTTAGTATTGAACCTAGGGATTTTAGGGCATAAGTTTTGTAATTGATGTCTATTTTGGATAAACATAGTCATTTTGAAAGTTTTTATCCCTTATAGATTATTTGTTGGCATTTATATGAGTCATAAGTTTGTTAAAATTAAATTTTTTAAATCAATCACTTTGAATTCTAGCCAAAGTGGTGCAATTAGAGCAACATAGATCACATCAATGACCTGTACACACCAAATGACCATTTTGTTAATTTCACTTACTCATCATCCCTCTCTCATCCCTAATCATTTTCTCCTCATCCCTCATCATAACTAATCATCCTCTCCTCATCCCTTATCATCCCAATCACTACTGAGTCATTGACACTTACTATCCCTTATCATCTCTAATCAATCCATTATTATCCCTAATCACTCCCTCATTAACCCTCACCATCCATCAATATCCATAATTAATGATTCATCATTCTTAATTATCCCTAATCACTCCCTCCTCATCCATCATCATCCATCATCACTCCCTTATTAACACTCACAATCTCTAATCACTCTCTCATCATCCCTAATCACCCCCTCATTGACCCACACCATATGTCATCATCCCTACTCACTTTTTCATCAACCCTAATCACTCCCTTATTTAACATCATAATCCCTCATCATCCCTAACCAATCTTGAATTATCCCCAACTAATCCATTATTGACCCTCACCATGATAATCCCTAATGATTCCTTCATCATCCATACTCATTCCCTCCTCATCCTCAATCACTCCCACCAATACCTTGATGGTGGGTGCAGTAGTTTATTGCTTGTGACCAATTGGATCCTGCTCCACTTTAAAGCTTTACTCACTCAAATAAGGGCCAAATAAACTCTTCTTTCACTCATCCTCTTTTTATCATATAAGAAACTTAGAGTTATCATCTAGTTGTCTAGTTGGATTCAAAGATATATATGGTAATCCATGCCTATACCATGGAGAGAGTGTATCTAGAGGCTCAAGATAGAATAAATATGTAGGAAAGTGAGTAATGGGTGGGATGAAATTTTATTAATTACATAGCTATATATTGGGTTTTAGGAATCTAAGAATCATAATCCCATATTTGAGAATCCAAATTTATATCTATATAGATAGGGGAAACTAAAAAATAGTTGAATATTCCAATACTAACTCCATATTTGACTTCTCATTTTATCTATATGTCATTGAGAGTATGTCCATAGTAGACCAAATTATCAGATAGATAGATGGGTGGTCACCAATACATTAGAGTGTGTTCTAATATGATATATGGTATAACTAACCCGATATATACCAAAATTTATATATGAAAGGAATGAAGGGCATATGCTTTAATCCAATGTATTAGGGAGGGGCTACTTATAGTTATTAAGGTAAGTTTTCCTTATTGATATCTATTTCTATGTTGATTCTAGATTAAGGAATAGCTATAATGGGAAACTTTATTTCCAATAGATATATTTATTCTTACCTACCTACTTAGCTATCCCCTACCCGATAATTCAAGGGAAGCTTTCTTCCTAACATATAGATTTATTATTATGATACCTACTTGCTTTATCTAGAATATATTCTTAGCTACCAAGGGAAACTTGTTTCTTGATCTATATCTTTCATATATTCTTCCCTACCTACTTAGATATGACCTACCTATTTAACTTTTATTATTTGTAAAGGAAGTTTTCTTCACGATAGATATAATGATAAATGAAGTTTTGAATAATGTGACATATGTAACAGATCTATACCTTTACATATGCCCTACCTACTTCACCTAATTGACTATGCCCTACCTACTTTACCTATTTGAGTATGCCTTAATTGACTAAATATCTAATCCATATCTTGATCTTTAGTATTCCCTAGCTAAAAACCTAATCCATATCTTGAACTTGACTATGCCCTACCTACTATTTTGTATTTGAGTATGCCCTACCTACCTATCCTTCTTGCCCTACTTATTTTACTATGTCCTACCTACTAAAGTATGACCTACCTAATAAAATACCCAAACCATATCTTGATCTTAAATACATGTATCTAATCCTAAATTTATATATCTTACTTGATCATATCTTTAATACTTAATATCTAATAGAATACCTATATGAATACCTAAGCCATATCTTAAAAAGAGAAGGGGAATTCTAACCTATTTAGAGAAAGGAGTAACTAGGGATGACTGGGAACAAGTAGAAATCCACTAAACCCACCATAAATATATTTGAGGGAGAAATTACGGATAAGGAGGGATGATGAAATAGTGATTAGAGATTATGAGGGATGATGAGGGTTAGTGATGGATTGATTAGTGATGATAAGGGATGAGGAGATAAGGATTCTGAGGGATGATGGGGGAGTGACTAGGGATGAAGAGGGTTGTTGAGGGAGTGGTTAGGGATAATGAAGGTTAAGAAGGTAGTGATTAAGGATGATGAGTGATGATGAGAATGTATTGCATAATATCTATATACAAGGGTAATAGATATTATTTAGGTGACCTTTCTACCCCATGTGTGTAATACTGATTCATTCCATTCCTTCCTATTGAATAGGCATTAAAACACATTCTTTAGATGAGGGGGTATTGAATGAGTCATATATTGAAAGGATAAGGGGAATTCTAACCTATATAAAGAAATGGGGGATTAGGGATGATTAAACATAAGCATAAATTCACTACACCCACCATAAAGGTATTAAAAGGAGACATTAGGGATGAGTAAAGAGTGACTATGGATGATGAAGGATAATTAGTGTCAATTAGGAAGTTATTGGGGATGACAATGGATGAGGATAGAGTGATTAGAGACAATGAGGGGTGATGAGGGAGTGACTAGGATTGATGAGGGTTAATGGAGTGATTAGGGATAATAAAGATTAATGAGGGAGTGATTAAAGATGATGAAAAAGTCTTGCACCATTTCCATATATAAGGGTAATATATATTATCTAGGTGACCTTATTACCCCATGTGTGTAATACTAATTTGTTCCATTCCTTCTTATTGAATGGGAAGTCAAACACATGCTAATGTTAAGAAGGAATAGAATAAATTTGAAGCATATGTTTCAATTCCCATTCAATGGGAATGAATGGAATAAATAAGGACTACACATATGGGGTAGATAAGGTCACCTAGATAATAGATATTAACCCTATATATAGATATAATGCAATACATTTTAATCATCCCTCATCATCCTTAATCACTCCCTCATTGATCTTCATTATCCCTAATCACTCCCTCATTGAACCTCATCATCCTTAGTTACTCCCTCATCATCCCTCATCATCATTAATAACTCTCTTATCATCCCTTATCATTCTTATTCACTCTCTCAGTTAAACTCATCATTTGTAATCACTCCCTCTTATACCTTTATGGTGGGTGTAATGGCTTTATTCTTGTGCTCTATCATCCTTAATCATTCCTTTCTTTATATAGGTTAGAATTCCTAATGTCCTTTTAAGATATGGATTGGTCAATGTCCTATAATCTAAAGCATGTTTTTAGTGCCCATTAAATATGAAGGAATGGAAAAAATTAGTCTTGGATACATATGGTAGATAAGATCACCCAGATAATAGATATTACCCATTATATATAGATACGACACAAGAATGTTTCAATGTTACTCATGATATTTAATGACTCCCTCATTATCCCTCATTTTTCCTATTCACTCCCTCATTTAAAGAAATAATGGAATAAATTTTGAATTGGGAGATAGTTATACCATGATCTCCTAGAAAATAGGATTTAAATAATGGAAAACATGATATACCTATAGTTTAAGAAAGTAAATAGTCATTTGATGGAGTCAAATAAGAATTGAAGGTATTTAAAACTACCCTATAATAATGGAAATACTTTATAGGAGTTAAAAAAAAGTTGGTTGAATAAGAAATGAAGAATTGAAGGCAAGGACATGGTGATAAAAGATCAAAATGGAATCAAAGAGATCAAAATCCCCAAATATAATTTAACTTATGAAGGCATATAACCATATTAAACACTTTAAACAACCATGATGCTCCTTCTATGCCTTGTTTCATTCAAGGCAATTGCATTTCAAGCATAAATGCTAAGTACTTTTAGCAAGCTTCTCCTATCTTCAATAATATGAAATTATTTACTAATAATGCCAATTGCATGAAGGTGGAAGATTATATGGAACATATAACCTAAAAAAAATTATTATTAATTAATTAAAAATAAAATTTATATATACTACCTACAAAATAAAAAACATTTGGTAAAATTGATTATATTTACATTTTTAAAATCAACATATCTGCACATATGAATCCATCAAACCGCTAGGATATGCTCTAATCTCGATAGTAGAAAGAATAACTTCATGGTATGACTCATGAAATTTTCATATATTCATTTTTATTGGATTACCATGATATTTTTTCAATTGGATATTCATTACAAGAATCAAATTTGAATAGTGCAGTATCGTCTTGTGTGTTTCAAAGTTTTCAAGCAATCGTATAACTAATTTTTTTATTGGATATCATTGAAGCCAATTTATAGTGACTAACACAAACCCAACATGATACTCAATGTTTTCTCCATCTATGACTATGGAACTCAAAATTTTATTTTCCTCTACACATAGAAATAAGTAGTAATTTATACCCTATTCATTATCCTCATCTATAGTAATTACAAAAACATGCTATGTATAAAAAAAATTAATGACACTATATGAAGATGGATAATGGGAAAAAATATTACATAATGAATAATATTTTACCTAACTACAATAGATCATATACATGGTCAAAGTCATGTGACAATGCCATATATATAAATTAAATTACTCATGGAACTTGATATGTGTTGATTGAAATTAGAGGTCTAGAACTCAAATCATCTACCCACTCTTGTGACTCATACTCATTATAAATAGAGTCTATGGATGGAGAATAGAAACATGCCAAGTGTCTCATATAAATAGTCTAAGATCATGAATTTGAGCTACAAAATGTGTGGAGGTCACTTGAACCCATTACAGACATAAAATCCTCATATTTTGAAAAGTTTTCTTCCTGCATTAACCAAAATGTCTACGAATAATAGAATTTAGTTGAACATAATGATTTATGTTTTCATAACACCATTAAACCATGATTTTTGTATCAATAAAATGAGATTCTCATCAAATTTCAACTAGTCTATTTTAACAACTCTTTTTACATATGCTACAATACCATCATGTTCCCCTTTTCTATGGCCAACCTTAGTGAAATTACACATATGTTATACATTAGTGGTAATGTGAATCATAATTAATCAATAAAACATCTATGCATTCTTGAATTATGATGTGTAATTTTCTGACCAAATGTAATGTTGATTGAAATAAATGTTCTTCTTAGTTAACTATCTATAAAACTTCTCAAAATAACTGTGCATGTAATATTTACATTATGATTGGTCATCAATGATATATAAATGGTGTTTCAATAATTATGTTTGATATTTATTAATACTTTCAAGTTCATGAACTAATTCTAAATTCACAAATATGGCAACATTTGATGAGTTTTAATAATACGACTGAACTTCCATTTATGGTTTGAATGTGTAAATTTTGTTAAAGATAATTACTAAAATAATTTAAAAAAGTGGGAATGTGTCCTTTATTGTCATTAAATGTTCATACAACCATATATCCCTATGAGTTCACCTTACATACTCATAAACAATTTTATTCCTAAATTTGACCATAAATTTTAAAATGGGTATTTAAGTTTTAACAAGCTCATACCTTTTAGATTTTTTTCCATATTTTACTTGATAAGTCATAGATATTTATGATCTTAAACCAAATATTTTTTATAAATTTTACTTATTTCATTTTCATATATTAATTTTTTTAGTTTTGGTAATCTACCATAAATGCTTCAATTTCCATCCAAACATGCTTTGTTAGAAAAGAACTGTCCATCCAATCTTTTCATAAAAAATGGTTGGAATAAATTCCTTGGCTAATTTTGGTGGAACTTATAAGACATACCCCTAAAAAAAATTTTTAGTATACAAATTATAATGAATATATCATAAAAAATCATAGTTCATTATAAACTCAACGTGTTGCCTATAACAACAAGTGGAAAGTGTGTGATTTATTTTTACACAAAATGGTTTGGCCATCTCAAAATATATTTAACTAATATAAAATTTTGGATGTTTTTACAAAAAAAATGGAGTAAAGTTATGTTTGAATCATATCGAATAAATGTTTTATATTTGCTTCATGATTATGAGAACTTATTTTGACTATATCTCTTTCATTGGGAAAAACTCTAGTATTGTACTTACAAAGTTATATAATTAACTCTTTTAGAGCATAAGCTATAACCTTATCCTTTTGTGGAATTCAACCAGAGAATGCCTAGAGCTCATTGGTACTGGGGTCATTAAGTCTTTTGTGTCTTTAAATTACTTTCATTAATATTTTGCTGTTTATATCAAGTGTTCATTTTGTTTTTCAAATCAATCATTTTTTTTTCTCTATTTGACTATTTATTGCACAAGTTGTGATAATACTATGGGAAACATTACAATATTTGTTATGTGAATTAGGGCCTACAATATGACATGCATGATGTTAGTTATCATTAATTTCAACATTTTCATCATCCATATTAAATGTTTTTAGCCCTAATGTGTACATGGTAGGTGTCATCTTAATCAATTTCATCAACAAAATAAACAATTGACATCTTTTAATATCATGAATCAAGTTATGAAAGAAACTATCCTAAAATTATTGAGCTAGTCTTCTTGAATGGATTTTAGACATTTTATTAGGCATTGGTTTCAAAATATTTTAATCAAATTTAATTAAGTACTTACCTTTTCTATCCACAATTATTGGAGGTGTTCTTACTGGTGGAACTTGTTAAGAGGGTTTTTTAGAATTTCCATTACTTTTGTTGATTAGCAGTGTGATTACATTTTATTTATTGTTTATTTACTCATTATATGCTTCCATGTAATTTTATTCATTGATAATTTCATCATTGTTTATTTATATGAAAATCTATTCATTGTTGTGGGGGTAAGGAATCATGCATATAGTCATCATGAACAAAATAAAAAACACTATACTTTGAATATGAGGTTTCAACATTTTCTAATTCATTATTGTCAATTTCATCATCATTAAATTTAGTATTGTCAATTTCGTCATTATTTAATTGATTATTTTCAATTCATCATTATTCAATTCATTATTATTAATTGCATCATTGTCTATGGCATTTGGTTCATTAAAGATAGTTTTTGTACCTTGTTTTAAATGAAGTGCTTGCATTTGTACCTTATTTTTCCTCTCACCTCTTATATTTTATCAAGTGTTTTATTCTTCATCTTCTTTCTCTTTATAAAACATGATCTATCACCCATTAGAAAATTGATAGCATTTCAAAGGTGGGGTCCACAAAATTACTTGATATCTCTTGTTCTCAACTTGCAAGTACTACAAAAGCAAGTAGAGAATGTTTGTGGGGATAAATTTATCAAATTGGGTAAAAAAAAGTATGGGAAAAGTAATTATTTATTTATAGTGAGTATAACATGTATATATTATGGTATAACACATACACATTATTAAAACATGTACACATTCAACCATAATGTGTAGGTGTTATTGTATAACATGTATGCATTATGGAATGGATTCTCAAGATAAAGGCTTGGACCTATCAACTTACAACCAAATTTGAGAGGTTTGATAGAAAAAAAACAAATTTAAACTTGCATCATAAAATACACTAGGAATTTTAACAAAAAAATTCAAAAAATAATTATCATTATGATGAGCATGCTCTCATCTTTTCAAATATATGGGTTTTATAAAATTTTAACTATTTTAAGGTTACAAACTATATTTATTTCTATCTATATATTTTTGAGGCTATCATATGCCACAAATATACATTTCTATACATGTTAATGTATTTTTTTTTTCATTCATCCAAGTGTAAAAAAAAAATTATGGTCACATATTAGGCCTAATTTTACACACATTAAAAAAAAAAAACATTTTGTTTAGGTAGTTAGGGGGGCACACAACCAACTATCCATTTTTTATTAGTTTATAAGATCTATTTAATTATAAAATTACTAATAGAAAAAATATTCATTAATAAAAAAAATGTAGGTCACAAACTAGAAGATCTTATCTAAATATTCAACAAAGGCTTTAAATTAATATTAAATAGCACTAAATACATTTTGGGCCATACGTCCATTTATCCACTCTATTTTCTTGACAAAAATAGGAGTTACTATTCAAAATTTATATGCTTTAACTAGTTATACTTAATCATTTAAAAACAATTGTGTTATGAAAACTAAACCTGAGTTGTTACAATTCATGCTCTTATAGCTTCTTCAAAATTTGTGTGTAATTATTTCAAATTATCTACACAAGTTCATTTTTTTGAAATTTTAGGTAAATCATGTCCATGGGTAGCTCTGTTTTGTCCCCCAACTTTGTATACTTACCCATACATTCAATATGATATAATTATTGTTTGGTAATGCATGAAATGGGTGAAAAAATATAGCCAATGTGCTAGATATTACTTAAATTTGATGTTAAAAAGGACTATCATAGTATTAAGTGGCTATTTATTCTGGCCATGCTTCAAGCCTTAGGCTTTGGTCAAATTTTTATCTTAGCATTTCAAGATTTATATTGAAAATAGTTGGCATGCCTCACTATCAATGGGATCAAATCAAATAGCTTTATCTTATCCCTTTACATAAGGCAAGGTTTCCCTTGGTTCTCACTCTATGTGTTTATCTATAAAAGTAATTAGTTATTTGATTTATCATAGGGTAGAGTGAGGGATCATAATGGGAGTTTTTCTTCTTGATCACTCTTCTTATCTCGTTAATGGACACTTCAAAAATGATACCTTTTTTAGTCTTGATGAGCAAAAATATTATATTAAGGAG
>JARHVA010001771.1:2940000-2972500 GCA_037957365.1 Torreya grandis
TAATGGATGGGATAACTTTGAAGTTGCTTGCTCTACAGTCAATAACTATATATTTTGAGATGATAACACACCCATCTTGTGTAAACTATTAGGCTTAATATGGGGATTTGATGTGCTAGAATTTTTTGGCTTGTGTACTTTGTTTTAATAGATCTAGTGTTGATATGATCTTTGATGTGGAGCATTTTAGTGGTTTATTTGTTGCAAAGCTTATCACCTCTCACTTCATAGGGGGATAAAATATTTTATATTGGATTTTGATCAATCATTGATGGTTGTGATATGAGTCAACATTGATTTTCTAGCATTGTTAGTGTTGAGCAAAGGCCTACTTGAGATGTTGGTGATTGTTGGGCATCAGTTTGAAATGTACCATACATAGTAATAGGGCAATCACTTTTTAGATGGATTATGTATGAGGATCAATGTAGTTAAATAAAGTGTGATCTTGTTATACTTTAGTATGGGAATGATTAGGGTGTTGATCAATCTGAGATGCACAATGTACAAGTTACAGTTGTAGTAGAGTCTACTTGGATGACTCATAGTTCATTACTTTAGTCTTTGTATATGCCTTTGGATAAAGGGGAAGTTTGTTAGGATGATTTTTAATCCAAAGTATTAGTTTATTTTTAGTTATAAGGTAGTTTTTACCCAATCGTTGGTTTCTCCACCAACTCATGATTTCATAAAGTTTTTTAAAGCTTCCTTATACAAACATAAAATTCAATTTTTGATTTTTATTGAATTTTTTTTTCAAGTTTATTCCTCCATATTTGAGGAAACAAAGGAATAATAACCAACCTAATTTTTTTAATTATAAATCAAACTAAGAGATAAAAAATACTCATTAGAAGACATTATGTGGTGATAAACACCATAATATATAACCAAACTAGCTGTGATATGGGATTGAAATATCCCAACAAAATTAAACACTTTTTCATGCTTATTGGAAGGAAGTGGAGTGGAGATAGAGATCTCATGTTTTTTTAATGCATATTTTAAGGCTTTCATTATCTTCTAACATCTAGTTTCTACATGATTAGTCCACCCATAAAAGGATAATGAAAGGCTAGACTTATTCTTGGATTTATAAGAATCCTTAGGTTTAGATTTATTATGATTAGGTTTAGTGGCACTTTGAGATGGTAGAGTGGTTTTGTGGTTACTTTTTGATTTTACCTTGCCTTTAGGATTAGATGATACTAATGCCTTTTGAGATGTGGATGGCTCAAGGTTAAAAATTTTGTATTCTTCCATAGTATGTCTTTCACAAAAAAAAAAAAAAAAAAGAACAACTAAATTAGACATTTCAAGTGTGTAACCCAAGGCATACATTATATATAAAAAGGTAGAAGTAAATATTTGGAATGAACATTTCAACTTGAACAAAATTATTTAAACACACTTTTCATATTTCTTATCTCTTTCACTTCTGTTTAATTGTGTCAACAAGTGATTGAACTTAGGAAGATAGTATATAAATAAATAACCTATGAAACATGAGCTAAGGTAAATAATCTACTCTAAAAATAAGACTATGAATTAAAATTACATGATATAGATCACTGCACCACTCAATTTTTGAAATATCAACAAGCACAAGTATTATTGTCACACATCAGGGAAATGGTTGCATAATAGAGATATATACATGTCTCAAAAAATAATAACAAGGGCCACACCCAAGGGACATAAATATGTCTAAAATATGGGACATGAAGGATGTCACATTAGAAAATTCCAAGGGCCACATATAAGGGGATATAAATTTGTTGCAATCGAGGCTAAAGGGTGACACATAATAAATAATCACAAAATGGCCTATTTTATAAGAGAGTGACACCATAAATAGATCATATGATAAGGGAACCAATATACACCATACACATGTATCAATGTTGCATTTTAGTATAATGTAGTATCTATGTATCACTATGTAAGATATAATTAACTACCAATACATGTGTAAATGATCTAGGTAGTTAAAAATTATATAAAGGTCATATAAAAATATAACTTTTAATATTAAAACATTTGGAATAAGATTCCCCTAGTATTACCATGGTCAACAAGTAGAGGAAATTCCAACATTTGTATGTCCATGTGTAGCCTATATGTCATACATCCCACTCATATACTATAAAATGCATGTCTATAAAAATAATAAAACATCTACAAAACATGTTATCAATACAATATGTAAATAGTGTAATCTAACAATCATGCCATACGCATGTCCTAATTTTGGATCATTTGAATAGTTTGAATGTTTTTTTAATTTATAATTATTTAATTTTTTATATTCTTAGAATAATCAAAATTATGTGCTCATAAATTTATAAGTCATCCTCATCTGAATTAAAGTCAATATATATTATATTGTCCTTAACATTATGTAATCAAATTGCTTCTTATTCCTTGTCTATTTGATCAAAACACCAACTACCTAATCAAATCATTAATAGACAAAATACTCAAAATTTTCATGAAGCAATCTTCTATATTGATTCTTTTCAAATGAATAAAATAGTAAACAAGAGGACATAAATAAAAATCAACTAGAAATCAGAGTTGACATGGATAATTAAACAATATAAATAAATCAAAAGCTACCCAAAGCTAAATGACCAAGTCTATTTTTAGAGATTGTTATTTTTAATAACTTTTTTCTTCTCTAAAAATTTCAAGTGTTATTTTTAACAAGTTTTACTTGAAAGCTTATATGGGATTTAAAAACTCCACACATACTCTAAACAATAAAATTAACCTAGTGGATGAATTTCAACTCAAGTTCATGTTCGATTACAAAAATATACTATTTATAAAAATGGAAAAAAACTGTAAAAAAAAATTAAAATACATTTTTAGACCCTTATATATCCATGTATGGCATTCAATTTTTTTAAAAAATAATCTTAATATTATATACTAGTTTATGGATGAATCAATAATTTTTATACCTTTGTTTTAGTGCAAACAAGAGCTTAACAGACTTATAGATCAAAATTTAATGCCTTTGGAAGATAGGTTTATGTATCATTCTCCTTTGACTAAAAACAATGCATCTCCTACGAGTTACCATAATTATTCTTTTGCCATTTATTCTTGTCATTTTAAACCCTCATTCTAAAATTCAATTGTTGTCTTCTCATTGTAGTACTCACTATACCAAATAACTGCTATAAATTCCTTATTTTGTGTTTATTGTCTTCTTATCTAGAACTTGTACTACCTTTTATTTCTTGTTCTTTAGTAATTCTTTTTTATAATTCACTTCATATTCTTCACATTTACCACCTTATCCATAAAAATTATATAAATCTAAAACATTAAATTCTAGAGAGATATCAAAATTTTGTGCTAAACTCACCTCATAAGCATTGTTATTGATTTTATTCACAATTCTCCATAGACCAATTTTCTTGTACTTCAACTTATTGCATGTTCATTTGAAAAATATTTATTTTATAAATTAAACCATAACTAAATATCTTTATTCAAATACCTTTGATCTTATTATCACATTCGTTGCTAATTTATACTTTTCATTACTTTCCTATAGCTTTCTTATTACTTATTATTGAAACTATTATATGTGCTTTAAAAATGATTTTGCATCATCACTAACTCATTCTAAAACTTGTAACTACACTAAATATAAAATACCCATATGATTTTTATAATAAATAATATAAAATGGTGATTTTTCTATCGATTTATTTACTGAACTATTATATTTAAACTTAGCTTATGGTAAATCCAAGTTTGATTAATTGGGATTCTATCTAACTATGCATCTCAACAAATTTCCCAGTAACATATTTACTACTTCTATCTATCCATCTATTTTTGGGTGGTATGCACTATTAAATTATATCTTAGTTATGATAATATTCGATAGAGTATTATAAAAATTACTTAGAAATTTTGAGTCCCCATCTGATTTAATGGTTTTTGAAACACCATATAATCTCACAACTTCCTTAAAACATAGTTTTACAATTTTAGTGGCATCATTGGTTTTATTACATGCAATAAAATGAACTATCTTATAAAAATTGTCTACAAACAAAATCATTACCTCTCTATGTGTTTGGAAACACCAACACAAAGTCCATACTCAAATATATCCATGGTCTTCTTGGAACTAATACCATCATGTATAGCCTTATATTGTGTGCATGGCCTTTAGATACCTAACATATCTTACTTATTGAAACCTAACTTGCCACATTTCTCTTCATATTTGGCCAAAAATAATTATCCTCCACTAAAACTATTGTCATATTCTTACCATAATGTATAACCAAATTACCATTGTGTAGTTTTCTTATAATGTTATCTCTTAGAGACCCAATTATAATACATAGTTGTTTTAACTTGAATAGATAACCATACTATATAAGATACTTATCATAAACACTACTTGTCACACCTATTAGTGGATTCCTGCATTGATATATTATCTTGCCAAAATTCTAGATTATTATCATATAATTAATTAACAAATTCAATCCAACTACTTCATTTAGCATAGTAATTAATAATGTCTTCCTTCTACTCAAAGCATCAACTACCTAATTTTGAGTTTTTTATTTATGATTCAAAATAAAAGTATAACTCTGTAATAAAGACACCCACTTTTCATAGCTACTATTTAAATTATTTTCAGTGTTTACATACTTCAAGGCCTCATGATTGGTAAGTAGGATCAACTCCTCAGGAACCAGGTAATGCCTCCAATGTATTAATGACTTTACAATGACATAAATTTCAACATCATATGTAGAATACTTATTTATTATCTCATTCAATTTATCACTAAAATATGCTATTGGCCTTCCTTTTTGACTCAACATAGCACCAATTCCTACATGTGAAGCATCACAATCCACCTAAAACACATTGTTAAAATTTAGTAATCTTAAAATATTTTTTTCTATAATCTTCAATAGTTTAAAGATCTCTATTGTTGCTTTTGTATATACAAATTATTTTCCTCTCTTGAAATCAATTTTTGGGTACAAGGACACTATTAAATTTTTTAATGAATTTTCTATAAAATGTTACTAAACTGTGGAATTTTCTTACCTCTATGATGATTTTTAGAATGGGCCACTTACCAAATACCCTTACATTTTTTCATCTATTTTTACAACATCTAGTGAAACTACAAACCCCAAAAATATTGAACTATTTGACATAAACATGCACTTCATCAAATTTTCATAAATATTCTCCTTTATTAACAGTATTAATACCATTTTCAAATGCTTTATGTGTTTTTATTTACTATTACTGAATATCAAAATGTCATAAAAATAAATAACTACAAACTTACTAATGTAACCCCATAATATTATCTTCATCACCCCTCATAAGTGTGTTTGGTGAATTATATAATCTAAATGACACCACCATCCAATCATATAATCCATCCCTAGTATTGAATATTTTTTTCCTTTCATGTCCTTTACAAATCCAAATTTGATAGTATCCACTCTTTAGATCAATCTCAGTAATTTTTTTTCCTGAAAGCACATCCATCATATCATCTAAATAAGGTATATGAAATCTTTACTAGATATTTATTTCATTGATTACTCTACTATCCACACGCATACCATATATCCCATATTTATTTGGAGATAACAATGTTGGTGTTGCAAAATGGAATCATGCTCTCCTTTACTACACCTTTTCTCACCAATTCAATAACTTATTTATTCAGTACTACATGCTTTATTGGACTGATCGTATAAGCCACTTGATTAGGCAGAGATGATCCTGGAATCAAATATATCTGATGTTTAATGTCTCTCTTTAGTGGTAAACCATCTGATAACTCATTAGGTATAACATATACATATTTTTTAAATACTTATGTTACTTTTTCTAGTATTTTCACCACTTCTATGTCCTCTTTATTTACTATTAATGCATAACATAAACCTATCAACTTTATGTATTTGATAATTTCTTTTGTCGTTACCATGATTTTTACCTACCGTTATTCGTTAAGAGGTAATACAACTATCTTTGTACCACCTTTCCAAAAAGTATATGTATTTTTTGTTCCACTATGAATTATTTCTTTAATCATATTGCCATGGCCTTTCCAAAAACAGATGATATGCATCCATCAGAATAACATCACACCATAATTCATATTTGTAAGTTTTTTCTATAGAAAAATTTGTTAAACACCATTTATTTATAGTAACTTCATTCCCATTCTTAAACATGAAATATAATAAGGATTAGGATGTTTTTCACATTACAACTCTAATTTCTTTACCATTTCTTTAAAAATCATATTTTCACAACTACCACCATATATAATTACTTTGAATTTCATACCTCCCAAAGTGCACCTTGTTCAAAAAATGTTTGCTTGTAACCATGTATCACTACCTTACTTATTCTACACCTATTCTTTCTTTAAAAAAAACATTATTCTCCTCATGATGATATTTTTTCCAATGTTTGCTATTTAAAATTTTACATTTTTCTCCTCTATCTTAGCCTCAACTAAATTCACACTTGGGAAGTCCTCTTGCCTCTTTTCTTATTCATGCTAATGCATATACTCAAACACTCTATGTCTTTCTTATCTACATCCTTAATAAACATAAGACCTGGGTTGATTTTGAAACCACCCTCTATCACCACAAAACTTGATACCCCACTAGGACTTATGAAAGTTGAAAAACTTACAAAAAGGGAGGGGGGAGTGTAATGGGTTGATATAACCCCAAACAACCTTATGATGATTGAATTGTATTTAGAGTACTCTGAAGAGAGAATCATGCCTCACATATTTATCCCACCTAGAGTGATCAATGTGATAGTGATGATTTGATATATTATGTATCTAAAGATTGTTTGAGTACTTGATAATATTTTTATTGATTTGTATATATGTTTTTTATATGCACATACACATGTATCCTACTTTGTATGACTCTATAGTCAATCATATATAAAATGAGTGCATATGAATGTCATATACATCTATAATATGTATTTATGTGCCAATATTTGTCATGAATCTGATTTATAAATTACTTTGAATCTTTAAATCTTGTACTCTTTCATAAAATCAGATTTTTATGCTCAAAAGAATTTAATATCTATGAGAATCCAATTGTAATGCCCCCATTTTGAGATGAGGGATGCAGCTTGCAAGTCACTCATGTCAAAAGAATAATTAATTGTATCATGTTAACATATTGAGAGTATATCATCATAGTAATGTAATTATCATTGAATCATGTATGTAACATATTGATTGTGAGGTATACACGTATCATGTGTAGATAGATATATTAATGAGGAATGTAGTAAATAAACCATATATAAATAAGAATACATAGTAAAAGTGCATGATAGGGTTCATGGAACCACTAATATATCTCAACAAGTAGAAAAATTAAAACACATATGTCATCCAATGTCACACATAAGGTGAAGGGCCACATATAAATTAAATGAACACGTTACAAAAAAAAATCCAAGGGCCACATGTAAGTGACATTAATAATGTCACAAAAAATGGACATAAAGATGTCCTACACATTAAAAAGAGTCACAACACATAATAAGCAAGCAATTTCTAGCCTAACATGCAAAATAGTAACAACATCAAATGAGCATAAGATGAATGAAGGCTAGTATAAATCATCCATATGTATTAATGTCACATCATAGAAAAGTAACATATCCATGTAAAAAGTGTAAGATATGAGTAATTAGTAAGACACCTATAAGACATGTAGTTCAACATGCTAGAGAGGTCATAGATCTATATAACCTATAATAATGTAACCTATAGAAAAGATGGTTATTGGGTAGAAGGGAGTCCAACATATAAGAATCTATGTATAATATGTACATCATACATAAAACTCATATACCTCATGAAATGCACGTGTTCATAAAAAATAATATGATACCTACCAATATATGTGATAAATAAGACATGCAAATAAATAAACTAGCAAGTCATATCATGCTAAAATCTAGTTTTTGTTTTCTAGAATATTTTAAATGTTTTTATATTTTTGATATATCTAATGTGTGAAAAATGTTAAAAAAACTATTCAATGATCCCATCAGTGGGAGGACCTTAGTGACTGATTGTATCATAGAAATAGAGGGTGACTTTCCATGAATGAAAGGTACCACATGTAGTTGAATCAAAATCTGAAAAAGGAATCTTGTGCTATAATGTAACTATCTTGATGAATGTTCATATAGTCTTGTGTAGGATAAATAAATATAAAATGAGTGTGACTTAGTGGAGTTTGCTACAAAGTAGGATAAGTTCTCACTACCCATGTTCATTATGGAAATTTTAAAACTATCTAAAGTGAGGCCTTAGGATGCACTATAGAAGATGAATATCTCTTTGGATTTTAAATAATTTTTTAATGTGAAGCTCGATGTTTAAGAGGGTGTATACTATGATATGATCTGGATATATATATATATATATATATATATATCTTGCATAGGTGAAACAATTGTCTCTAACTATGCTCTTAAATAGGTGTAATAATTAATTAATTGATGTGGTGGTGGGGGGTATACTATAGAGGGTAATCATATCAAATGCCTAAAAATTTGACTACATATATATATATATATATATATATATATATATATATATATATATATATATATATATATATATATATGAGACATAGATGCACTATGGATGACATTGTGTGGAGATTTTATAATCAAGGCCATCCTAATAGCATGTCAAAGACCATGTTGATTTTTAAGACTAATATTGGAGTAGCCATTGTCATTGAACCAACCTAGAGAGGTATCACTATACATTGAAGAGTATTATTTGTGCATCTATCAAATGATTTAAAAATTTCTTATGTATCTTATAAATCTTACTATGTGTGAAATCTACCCTTCTCAGGGGAATGCTCAACTAAGCCCCACTCCCATATCCATCCCCATCTCCACCCACATCTCCATCTCTGTCCCTCCTTCATGTAACACTACCTATGTTGATAGAATCTATAAAAGTGTACTTAGAGGATCTGCCATGTGTGGCTCTGTAAGTCATGTAGCGATGAGTCTTTGGTAGATAATCTAAGACAATATGATCATAAAATCTCATCTTCACCACTACCTCCCTATAGCGATTTATGCTCACTATCCCTATTAGCCTCATACTCAGCCCCATCATCTCCCGAAATTAATTGTACCAATGGCTTCCTCTCTTCCACCTATCTCCTCACTTCCACCTACCTCCTAAGTGTCTTTAGCTCTACCCTGTATTTATCACACTCCTCCACCACCATGTTATGACTCAACTGTAGGGAATCCAATCCCATTTGTAATATATATCTTTAAACCCTCATTATATCTTGATCCACCTATGTTATAGTCATATCCTCATGTGCTATTGTCAGTTGACCATCTAAGTAGGTACACTGATCCCATAGTATGTCTCTTTCCATAATAAGCTCATTGACATATATCTCATCCTCCTCAACCTCTTCTTCATCTCCTTCAACATTTTCCATAGCTACTTTAGCTACCATCTTATCTTTTGTGTCCTCTCATGTCTCCTCAAAATCATAATCTTCCTCCTCCTCCACATCTTCCATCTACTCATCCTCCCCCTGGCATCTCCAAACCATCCTATCATGTCATACCTCCCACTAATCTACCCACCACTTTGCATATATAGGTGTACATCTTGCATTCTCCCATACTAGTATATAATCCTCCTCCATTAGGATGTCTCTTGTCATTGGTCCTAACAACTCTCACTCCATCTCATCCCTCTTGTATATGTGAGGGGCCCATTCAATGTCCTACACTAGACCAAACTATCACTACACTCAACGAAAATGAATATACTACCAATGATCCCTCGTCCTCCCTATCACCCATTGCTCCCTCCATATACCTGCTAATTCCATCTCCATCCCTAACCACTCATGAAATCATAAATAGGGCCTTTAGATGACATCTGTATCCCTCAATCCCTTGAGCACCCCCTGTAATTCCACATGCTAAATTAGATTTCCTTCATATAAATTTCATGCTATAGTCCTTCTCATACCATCATATCCATAGGTAACCTATGGGATGTACTACCTAAATGTGCTCATATGCCTAGTAGTATAGTGTCACTATAATATCCAATCCATATGTCCTTTGGGTCTTCCAGCCCTAGATATCCTTGTATATCTATGCTAATAGTGTGGGCACCCATGAAAAAATAATATGATACTCAAAAATATTTGAAACTAATTTACTCAGAGGCCATGGAAATCTATCACCTACTAAGTCTAGAAGCACACAAAAGGATATCAATAACATCATAATTATCATTACACCTCTCCCTATTATGTCTATATGATATAGTGGACTGAAAGTGAAACTCCCAACAATAAATATGATCTCAGCCACATCATCACCATAAAGGTATCTTAGGGTTTCATCGTTACCCTACTCATCCATGGGAGTTATTGGTGCTACCTACATGAAAAGTCATAGAATCTTATAAATATCCTCCTTGATAAAGGTCATCTAACCAGTAGGTAGCCATAAAATATCAATCATGATGTCTCATCACTCTATCAATGCCACTAGTAGTCAAGTGTCTCAATGGATACAAGATTAGTGACATAACCTTCTCAAACCTATAGCCTAGTCTAATCATCATTACTAAGTTACACTCATAGATCCTCTGGCAATGGTGACACTTGATCCTATAGTCATATTAACCCTTATGCCTATCATCAATATCCCCTATAAGCCTAAATTTTTATAAAAACCTTAACTTAGCCTACCAACCTAGCTCTACCTTAAGCCCTTCCCACTAGGTGAGAATCAGTGTCGATTCCTTATGGATAGGCACTGTTCTTCTATATTAGTGACGTTTCAATGAAATGTCATCAATTCATTATGAATTATCAATAATTCAATAGGGAGTCGATGCCAATTTTTGCAATGTCATTCTTCTATAACCTAGCCTAGTTTTAGCCCCAAAAAACCCTTAAAACTCTTCAAAAAATTCAAAAGATTAATAAAATACATGACCCACCTTATCCTAGGAGCATCATCATTATTGTGAACCACTATCACTAACTCCCATTTCATCCTATAACACTTTTGTCATTAGATAATTGAGGTGTCATTTGGGGTCTATTAGATTCCAAATGATCCCTTTCTATGTCAGACTTGATTTTATACTCGAGTTCAAATCGATATTGATCCATTTTAGATCATTACCATTTTGCTTGATTGTCACCAATTCATTCTATATCGACACTAATTGCTCCCTTATTTTCACTATTGCTACTATCACATTCATCCAATCTTGTTCTTTAGCTATTCTTGGTTTTTTTCCACATTTACCATATTATTCAATCCATACTGTTTTAGGTTTGTGAATTTTGACCTCATGATGGTCTCACAGCCTACATAAGGCATGTACTCTTTTAGGTATCTCCCCTCAACGGGTACTGAGAGTCCATTTTCCCTTGAGAGAAGTTGTCTATAGGTAGTGCACACACCGCTTAGCACATCAGATGCTTTGGTTAGCCAATCCTATCATTGTTCTCTTGGTCAACCTTCAACAAACCTACTTGTTCATAATTGTGGCATATGGTTATCAAAATTTCCTTGGGGAATCTCTCCCTATACTATCTTTCACCCTACTAGAGTAAAACATATGTTTCATATTATGCATTCACATTTATTAGAGCTCATATGTTATTTATCCATCCCATCTATTTTTTAAATCCATCACCCGTTCCTTATCCTTCGTCAGCTCCTAGTTTGAGGGGAGATATCTCCTCACATAAACCTAGGCAAGTGGACCCTTCATAGCTTTTTTTCTCACGACACACATCTTATACCACTCCACAAAAAAGATAAAATGTAGACACTATAATTTTATACCCTGAGGGATGATTATTTAGGTGTCATAGGTCCTATTACATTTAGATCCCTAAATAAGCCCTATCCTAAAGTTTAAATAATTTAACATTTACCTGCCCAGTAAATATCCTTTTACTATTACTCCTTTACCATTCCCAACCTCTTAAAACCAATTATAACCTAGAATATACTTGTATAATCACTTCATCCCTTGCAGAATTGCTACAAATGAATTTCACTCGTTCTTGACCTATTCTCATCCACGATTGCAAAAAGGGCTCCATTTTGGGAGAATCGGTGATGATTCTCCCACAATTAGTGTCGATCCATAAATATGTAGCCTATGTCTACCTTCAGAATGGAATGAGAACATTGAGAGCCTATAATTGCTATTCATTTTCCTTGTGACTTTGGCGATATTTGTCTTGACACTCTGCTGGATTTTTAGCTCATTCGGTCACATCTTTTGAACAACTAAAATTGCTACTTGTGCTCGTGGAAAAAAACCATTCTGTTCATGACTAATCAAAATTTAAGTAATGCATTTCAATTTCATCATCATCTTTTAATTATCAATCGTTTAGATTTTCATTAAATTTATTAAGTGTTATTACTAGTCTCTATTATCTATCAATCCAATTCTTTTAGCAAATCTTCCCCATTTTTTGTTCTCTATTTGTTAAATTCAAACACATAGAATTGATACTGATTCATTCTGAATCAACACTGATTCTACCGATCAACACTGACCCTATCCGGATCAGCATCGATCTAGAGTGTTTAATACATAGGAGCCAAAACCTTATTTTAAGATTTTGTTTTCAATTCTTTTGTTGATCACTATTGTTTAAACATGGATTTCTCCCTATAGATGACCTTACCTAGTGTAGCCCAAAATGTAACGAGCATCCTTTATCTCGCCATTATCCCTTGGCCTTTATTTTTGGATCAGAATGACATCGTATTTGAGTTATCCCTCTGTGCCATTGTCTATGCACCCTCCCATGAACCTTATGAAGAATCATTAGCCATTATTCAAGATGATGTAGATTTCATTTCCGTATATTGGGAAGAATATTTTATTTATGTTTCTGAATTGATTGAGGTGGAAAATTAAGTTTAACATCATTATTGAATCATTTATCCATTTTATAATTTCTTATGTTTTTATTTCACTTAATTGCATAAATAGTGGATTGACATCCATTTAAGGAAGTTTACCACTTCCTGGAACTAATATTTGATCAGACAGTCCACCCATCTCTTTATTAATCTGTTTTTATCAAGTTTCCACATGTGTGTAGGGTAGCCTTCCCAGCGAAAAAGGAGTTTCACTATCACTGGATTCGAGCGGTTTGCAAACATCTTCGAATCCATAGGCAGCATTATAGACCCTGTTATTTTAAGTTTTTAGTAAATCACATTTTAATTCAAAGAAAACGAAAAGAACTAGTTAAACAAGGAGAGGAGATATAAATGCTGTTTGCACCTTAGTTTCAGTTTTAAAATTATATTGCCATTGGAAGATGGAATAACAATTCCAAGAAACTAAAAATATGATGTTGAAGTGCCATGCAAAGTCGTTCTATCTTATGTAGCTTTTCGATCTCTCAAAGCCACATATGAGCTTCACTTCGATTGAGGTTAACAGTAATGAAAAAAAGATCTACATGCGTACAGAGTTGTAAAGAAGCATTGAACTCTACTGTACATTAATCAGCAATATTATTTTGATATTATGGTGAAATTACACCGACAGCATTATCATACAAAGCTAAAAAAAAATGTTCTTATTAAGGCATCAGTTAAGGTAGGTTTGTAAGAAAGAAAACTCTTGAATTTGCTTATAATTTGGTCTCCACAATAGCAGAATTATGTATATATATATATATATTAATATAAATGTGATGTGATGATGCTGCAACAATGAAATATATAGATATAGGATAATACATCATCATCATTATCATATAATTATCTATCATTCATATATATATATAACTACATCTGCATTTCCTGCCATTGAATATATAGGCTAAGCTTTGATCCAGTTTTAAAATAAATAAATAAACTACTTTGAAAAACATGTATGTACATTTCGAAAATAACTGTTTCATGAAAGTATTACATCTACCCGTAGCCAGCAGGCCGCCTTAGAACAATCTTAATATCCCAGTAACCCATTTCATATAATAGCCACGTTCTTATAATCTAACAAACAGATAAACTTAAGTGAAATCCCACAGAGAGATGAAGGGGTGATCTTCTTCCGCCTCTTCTATGAATTGGCTGTGACAGAGGAGAGAAAATCCAACCGGCACTCCATCTGCAATGTTCATTAGCAAGCTTGGCCAATCCAGCCATGAATCCACCGCCTGATCACTGTTGTTACAAGTTAATCCTGCAATATTAGTGTATTCAGCTTCTTTGCAGGGCTTGTGTAGGAGGATCTCCGAGTCTACAAAGTTATTGATGCTATCTTCGTTGTTGTTGCGGCAAAAGAGTTGAGGTGACTCTTCTTCTGCCTGTTGAGAAGAAAAGTATGCAGCTTGGGCAGCAGCGGCCTGTATGTCTGTTGCAGAGGAAGCTGTGGGACGAGGAAGGGAGTGAATCCATTCAGGGAAATTGAAATTGGCACACTCCCCTCTTAAGGCAAAAACAGCTGTATCATGTGCACGAGCTGCCATTTCTGGCGTAGGGAATGAGCCCAGCCATATCCTCTTCTTCTTCATGGGCTCTCTGATTTCTGACACCCACATTCCCCACTTCCTCTTTCTTACCCCTATGTAGATTGGATGTCTTGTTCCTGTTCTATTTGTGGTTGCACCATTACCTTCTTTTCCCATTACTAATGCTGATGCTCAATCAGATTAGAGATTACAGCATGATTTACCTTGCTCAAAAACTTTGAGTTATAGGGGTACTTGCCACTTCAACAGATCTGAACCAAACAGTGGTGCATAACGTTGCAGAGCCAAGAAACTATTAGACTTTAACCTGATTCCGAGTCTGATTGGTGTAATAGATTTAGGGCTAGCTATTGATCTTCCGCTTATTTATAAATGGTCCTTGACCTACTACGACATTGACACCCCATATAATTTAACACAGCAACATCACATCAGATGCGACAATGTACACACTTCTTTGGCCCCTCTTGACATCATACGACACTTAAAAATTACATACATTTGAATCACAAGCAATATGAGCTGGGTTTGTTCAGCCTTCGTCTTTTTCGTTGATTTAACTGACAGATCTTTCTGCTTTGCAGCGCTTCCAATAAGAGTTAAAAAAAAAAAAAAACGAGCCACTATGGTAACATTATATTTAGACAAGATTCCATTGCAATGTATGTTGTTAGTAACCACAAGTCAAACATTAGTCATCATTGGTGGTTAAGCATATAATTATTTAATGCTTGTAAACTGAGATGTAGCCATATGTTATAAATGTTATTTAGGTTGGACAATTGTTAAAACATACAGTCCATTTTCAATTATTAAAAAAAAAATAAATAATGAAAACTAATCATATAGTTTATTAATTTGGAAAATAATAAAACATGCGTTGGTACCCTGGGAATTGATTTGTATTTAGTAATTTGAAATACTTATAAACTCAAAATATGTTTAAATAAGCCTCAATTTGGAATTTAGAGTTGACATGCAAAAATTTGAAAAAACTAAAATCTAAAAACAAGGTCTATTATTAGCAACCGTTATTTATAGTAAGTTTCATATGCAAATGTATGCAGCTTTAAAAATCTCCCAAAATACTTTAAACACTATAATTAATCTATAGGATGAAATTCAAGTGAAAATGACGTCTATTCTAAAAATATATAATTTCTAAAAATAGAAAACTCTCGAAAAAATTATTAAACAATAATTTTGGACTCTCAAATGATTATGTATGACCTCCAAAAAATATTAAAATTAACTTTAAGCGGATAGAACGACTTTGGACAATATCAAAATTTTCAAGACGATTGTTTTGGTGCATAGAAAGCTCAAATGAAATTGTGAATAAAAAATTATGACCTCCAAAAAATCGACCTATTTTTTTTTTGCATCATTAACATTCGTATATCTGAAAAAATTATGGATTTATATTATATAAAACATTTGCAAAGTATTGAATATATTAAGTCTCATTCCAATCTAATTTCTTTTATCATTTTAAAAAATATTTTAAGAATATTATATAATAATCATATTTACTTTCATTTATATTACATATTGATAGATTATACTACTTAATTTAATCATATATACCTCAATTAATTTCAATTAAGTATAAACAATATTAATAAAATAATAATGAAGTTTCATTGATATTTTGCAAATCATAAATAAAATATTCATATAAGTGTTAGAGGTATTTATTTTTTGTGAAAGTCATTTAAATTCGAATATAAAAATATATATTTAGAAAAAAAAATAACTCCAATTTTCATATTAGGATATTAACAATTTAATAAAAATAACTATCTTATCCTTGATTTAACTTTTAAATAATATTTACAACTTAAAAAAGTAATAGATGTTTACGGGTGTATATTATGAGTTAATTAGAGCTTCAAGCATCATCTAATTACTAGTGTCCTAAACAATGAATATAATTGAAAATAATATTAATAACATAAAATTTTAAGTTGTGCGCCATAATTGTATACAATTAAAAATAATATTCATAAAGTTTTAAGTTATACACTAAAATTGTTTTATGGTAAATATGTTTTTTTTCCTATGTATCTCGTTCTTATAAATGATTGTTCAACTAACATTAAATTATGTACTCTAATAATAAGCTCTTTAATAACATTTTTAATTTTTTTTAGAAACTAGATTTTTTATAAATTATTATTATATATTATGAACTCTAATATTAATATATTTATAAAAAATATATTAAAATCAATATTTTATCCTACCGTTTAATTTTTAATCTAAAAAATAAAATAAAATAAAATAAAAGGGACAAGTGGAATTTGATGAGAAAATATCCCGTATGTCTATGAGTATTGTGGTGCTAAATAATATATATATTTTTAACTTTAAAGAATAAAATGTGAATTATATTATTTTATATAGGAAAGTTTTAAATATTAGACAGAGTTATGTGCTTTTAAATTTATGTAAATTTTTTGACAATATTATGAATGTGCCATTTTGAATGATATATATTTTAGATCAAATAGAAGTTATTATTAATATAAATATATCAAATAAAAGATTATTTAGAAAAATAAGGCATTAGAGAACATGTCATAATGTTACACTAGGCCATGTTTAGGACACACGAGATAATAAGTCATAAGACTAATAAAAAAACTAGTCCCAACTTAGGAGAAACTATATTACATCAAAATAGAGATACTTGAGCAATAATAGGAAAGAGACTAGCAAAGTAAGGGTCACGATTAGGAAGATCACCCCATTCAGACCTTGGAAGATATTTCCCTTCAGTAACAAGGTTTTAACTAGAGGCATAAGCATTTTGGTCACCATCCTCTTAGTCTACATTGTCTTGCATGGAATGCCTAGGTGAGATAGCCAAGGAGATCCAGGGGAATCCTTTTTCCAATGAGGGTTGAAGCTTTCCACCTTATGAGCTACCAAGAGGATAGCTCTAGTTGCACTAGTCCATGGGAGGCAGAGAGCCCCACCCTTGGGCATGTTGAAAAGAAGTGGGTGAGGAACCCTAACCTACATGTTGATTTGAGGGGTGAAAGTGGCACCTCCAAAGATAAATAATATAATGATATTGTCTATGAGATTAATTACACCAAGAAGCACCTTGGGGAGGTCCACTTCCTCCTTATGGAGGAGTGTTATGGGGTGTGAAAGGTGACACACATATGATAATGCATAGGGCCTTGAATATTATTGTGTTAAGGAGCTTCTTGAGGTAAACCAAATCCATATCCACCTTATTAGTTTCAACTTGAATATGTAGAAGCAAATTAGACACAATCATAGTTTTATTATAAGTAAAAAATTGAATGTTAGCAAAAATATTGGGAAACAAAGATAAATTTCATTCCTTTCATATCTAAAATTAATTTCTATTTTGAAAGCATGCTAGACTTGAGTGTATTGTGGTGGCATTTGTGGGTTATCTCCTAATATAGTATGAAACCAATTGAAAGGAGACATGCAATGCGGTTTAAGTAAATCATTTATATCTATGCCCAGGAATATTGTGCCTTTGAGAAAAACAAGAAAAGGTGTATGATGGTATCCAAGTTTCCATAAAAAAGGCATTGAGGTTGAGGTACCACCAGTTGAACAAGCCTTCTTCCTATAGGAAGTCCATGGTGGAGAAGGAACTAATTAAAGTGATCTAACTTTAGCTTCACACAAGCTAACCACATAGTTTGGAAGCATCTCCCTTAAGTAGCAAGGGAGTAATTTATTCTCCAATGACCATTCGGCTTATCCACCATAGGTAGATGGGGAGAAATCAATTTATACCCTTTTCGAGTAGTGTAGTTCTGGAAAGGTTTATCCACATACCACTTCCAGTATTTCCACCAATGATGAGAGGAATTGAATGTGATTTTATGTGGGATATCCATAGGAAATACCACTACAATCTCCTCAAATGACTCTATGTTAGCAAAGGAAAACTTATACCTCAATTTGAATTCATCCCAAGGAAGCAAAAAATGAGTGTTTTTTTAGAATAAATTTTGCATTGTATGAATTCCCTTACAAAATAATTTGAGAGCATCTATCCAGGGAAATTCAATGAGGGAAACTTCTTACATATTTATAATGGTGGAACACCATATAAAATGGTGATTGATATAGAGGCCATCCCAAAAAATAGATGCATTCCATAATAGCCAATGTTTGAATTTCTCCCAACATTTCCATATACTCTTGATTACAAAGGACCCTATAGTTTTAACTAAAATGAAAAGAGTGAGGAGATTTGAAAAATATAAACCTTACCAAGTTTCACACCCATAAGGGGAGCTGTGGATGATGTAGTTATGAATGAGCACCTTGCAAGCTTCATTTAATTCAAGGACATGAATAATCCATTTCACATAAAGTGTTGAACCTTGTCAAGAAACAATAGTAAGGCCCATACCATCCACCTCCTGATGGATACAAAAATAATCCTGGGCCATTCAATGAGATCCTTTAATAGTCGAGGTGTTAGTCTAAATAAAGTCATGGACAAGCTTTTCAAGTTGGTAAAAATATTATTTAGAAGCCATCCAATAGTGGTTGTTATCACATTTGAACAAATTTGGAATTTTTTAACTAGTAAAAAGGCCTCAATTATCTAGTAAAGTAATTTCTTCCCACCACATTCACCATATATTACCAAATCTTGGATGGTAAGGCTTGGAAGGTGAAGGGGATCCATAGGAATTTAAATATATCATCAATATAAAGTAAATTTTAATTGAAATGTGTCATACAAGGAGGTAGGGTAATGAAGGATTATCTATAGCATTGGGTTTCCTACCATTGTATGGGAGAACCAAAAGTGACACAAAACTTCTCAAGATAAAGTGTGGAATTAGTAAAATTATCTTAATGAGAGTGAGGAAGGAATCATCCACAAAGTTCCCATTAAGATATTATAGGGATTCTTCAGTAGGCATGAATATTCCATGGGCAATGCCTTAACATTGGGCATTGGTGAGGAGATAGTTAAGCCCCTCAACAATGAGCATATAGAGAGCTGGTGCCATGGGAAACCTTTCCTAATTGATCTAAAAATTACAAATGGTTCTAAGATGACTCCATTAATAAATAATAAAGTGGAATAATTTTCATAGAACATGTAGAGTAGTTGCAAGAAGGTGGGACAAAAACCTAGGAATTGCATCATAGCCAAGAGAAATTACCATTTTATGTGGTTGTAATTTGTTTCAAATTAAATATTAACTAACATGGCCTATTATTTGGAAATTAAATCCAATTCCATGCCATACCAAAAAACAATAACATTATCTAGGATGTAGCGATCTTATATGAACCCTATCTACTTGAGTTGAATGATCATAGGGAGAAGATGGTAGAGATGAAGTATTAGATCTTTGGAAATAATTTTGTTGGAGAGATTGAGCAAATGATAGCTATCTAATTAAAAATTAAATCAGGTTTGATAGATTTCATAATAAACTTGATGTGCCCTTTGTTGATGCTTGAGCCCAAGGATTGATAGTGGAAGGCTTCAAGGTAGACATAGAAAAGGTCAGCCCAAACAATATCCTATATATTTTTATAAAATCATAATGTAACCCATCATAGTTAAATGATTTATCATTAGTAATTTGTATAATTTCTTAATGTAAGTCCTCAATTGAACTTTGTCTGTCAAATACTACCCTTTGAGTGGAAGTGACTTTAATTAGGGTGATCAATATGCATTGGTCCAAAGCTTGATGGTACTCTATAGAGGAAGTTTGAGCTATGAAAACTTACTAATAGTGATTATCAAAGGCTTGGATCATATATGGAATTTTAGTATACCGATGTTCACCTTCTTGGATATATTTGATATACTAGGTCGAGGACTTGGCCTCAAACATGTGAAATAATCCTTTAGAGACTTTATCCCCCATATGGTTCTAGTGAAATCAGTCATAGAGTTGAGCTCTAAAAACATTTCACATGTATGCAATTTATAATTTTTACATCAATCTAACCACCTATAATTATAAAGTGTCTCTAAAAGGTGTGTTATTCTTGGGCTACCACTGCATAGCTCAACTCCAAGGAGGTGGCCGAGTAAGAACACTATCGATTCTTAGCTAGATGGTGGCCATGAATCCAAGTAAATTTGGAATTTGATTCAATGAATCCATCAACCATGGCATATATCCTATCTAATGAGTAGGCCAAGGCACAAAGTTCAAAAACTATTTGATGTGGACCATGGTGGGATTATGTTCCAAAAAATTCATGTTTAGAAAAAAATAAGTTTTTTTAAAATAAAATAAATTTTGTCCTTTTGAATTTTTAGATAATGTAAAAGAAAATTAATGAGTAATTGAAAAGAACAAAATAAAGTATAGATTCCAATATGAGGGTGAAGCTATTATCAAAACAAAAATACTAGCATAGCTCGATCGAGCCATTTTAGCCCCTGATTGGTGCCACTTCAAATATTAGTCCAAGTGTACTAAATTTTAGACATTAGATGTTTACCAATATTAGGGTCATAAATCCCAAATTTATTTCTCATAAAAAGGCACATTTTTTTTTATTGATGGTCCATCACATGGGTAAAGTGCCCATTTTGTCATAAGTGTATTCTAACATATTGAAGTCATCATAAATTTCCTAATAGGAATAATGTAGTGAGTTGGTAATCAATTGCCACAAATTCATCCTTTCATGTGCATCATTGTAAGCATAAACATTAATGATGCCAAAATAATGATTCTTGATATTGAAAAGGGCCCAAATGACATGATGTGAAGGGTAATTTTTTAAATCCACTAAATGTGGTTGCCACTCTAGGGAAATAAAAATCATAAGGACTACACAACCTGAATCATTATTTATAGTTAAACCTATAGTATCATACTAGATAACTTTGTTGATAAATCTTAGAAGGAAACCCACTTCCTTAATTTCATGAAGGTAGAGAATGTCCATGTCTACACAATTTCTTATGAAATCTCTCAACACATACTTTTGAGATGGGTTCATGAGACCTCAAAAATTACATGAAAAATAATTCATAGATTACAGGTGTCAAGAGATATATCCTCGATATTGAGTCCTAATAGGTCTTCATATCTATTCTTTAGGCATTTATCCATGTTAAAAATAAGAAATTTTGGACATTGAGAAAATTTGACCACATACTCTGCCTCCTTGGAAAAATCCTGATGAGAGGGACTATAAGAGAAAGTGGGAGAACCTTGGTAAAGACTATGTGAGTACTTTCTTGCACCTGAATGGGAGACTAGTGGAAGAGATAAATATCAAAGGCACATTTTAAAGTAACTTGAGAGCTAGAGAAAACATTCACTACCAAAGGGGGGTTATGGAAACATGGTTTGGATAATTCTACCTTAGCATGTCCATGATCCTTTGTGGGTTAAATCTTATTAGGCAACTTCTTAAAACATTTATCCATAGGTGTATGTCTAAAATAAGGCTTATTTTTGTTAACTGGGTTATGATGAATAGGCCCCTTATTATGATTATTCTTTTATCACAATATTTTATGACCCTTACTCTTGAGAAAATCTAGGGATATTAGATGTAGGTTTAGGAATTGGCCTATTATAAGGTATATACAAATAATAATGCTTGATATTGTGATCTATGGATTAATAATATAAAAAAGGGTTGGGTAAGTTTATATATAAAAATCTCTAAGAGTAGTGGATATCACCCACTTGAATCTCAAAAAACTCTTTGAGATCCATTTATAAGTCAATTTCAACATAGAATCAATTTTTAAGGTAACCAAAATAAAATATCACTAGATCATGGTAAAGGGCATGGCCAATAGAGGCCTTGATTTGATTTATAAAGTGCCAACAAGGTAGGGGTAATCCTAAGAACTCCACCCAGATGGGGAATTTTAGATCAACATGATCTGAAACAAAAAAAAATGTTGTGTCCATGGGTATGACCTTGTCAGGGAGGTATGGATGTACCAAGTGGTATATTTATTCAATATCACACCCACATGTGTGGGGTGAAAAAAACATAGAAGGAAAAAAACTTGGTCATGTTTTGGTGGTAGGTTTCCTTCTTTGGTTTGTCAATAAACTAATATTATTTAATATAGAGACCCTTCATGAATTTTTCCTTTAATATTACTTAAATATTCGTCAATTAAATCTTTAGATTAATGCCATGAGCAGACTAAGAAGATTGAACCCAAGTTTTAAGCATGCTATTGAAAGCGTTGTGACCCATAAAATAGTTGATTAAGTAAATCTGCACTCTAACCATTGACAAATATTATTAAAGTTAGGCATGTGTAAAAACATGTTAGGTTAAGAATCATTACCTTGTGGAATAATTTGGGGACAAACTTCCTCAATCATTTGAGAGGTTGTGCCATGATTTAGATTTTATCCTTCATTCGTCATGGCTTCAATAGATGAATTGAAGGGTAACGAGCTCATTATAGATCTAAATATCACCCAAAAGGTGAGTCTATTAAATTCCAATAAATTTTAATATCCTACAGGTACCTTCAAGGACCTTAGTTTGAATAGAAAGAACTGGCTAGGAAAAGACATAAAAGACATTCACTAGACTCTAACAGACCAAAAAACCTTGCTTGAATTTTATTTTGAATAGAATATAAATAAAATTATGAGTAGTATTCTAAATAAAATTGAATAGTTTCATATTTTTGGCTAGTTTAAAAAGGGTCTCTATGTGATATAGGGCAAATATATTTGATTTTGGTAAGGATGTGGATGAAGTTCAAATATATTTTGGGGGATCCTTAGTCTAAATTTTAGAACCATGACCCCTAGATTTCAAGCCAGATAAATTAAGGCCTATATGCCCTTATTTTGAACTTCAAATCTGGATTTAACAATTGGTTACTAGTATTGGTTTTTTCTTTATGGTCATGAGGTTTTGCATGTTGTGACCCTTCTTTGGAGTTTTTGTGGTCTTATAGAGGAATATTTTCAATCTTAATGAACACTTAACATTGTAAATTTGTATCTTGGCTATAATATTTTAATGTTGAGCTCATGGTTTTCTAAGGATTTATCTATTAATGATTTGGTTTAAGAGATTTTTGATCTTAGGGAATTGCTTGATGTTTAAATTTAGTCAATTACATTAAATATTATTTATGGGACTCACAAGCTTTCATAATTTTGGGCCAGATCATTGTTAACATAGGTGAAGAATAGAATCCAACACTTATTGGGCATTTAAAAAAAAATCTATTCACTTATTCATTAGTTGATGCGCTGAGTGCCATTAGCCCGAGAATAAGCTATTATTTGTTGTGCCTTGTTCAATATCTTTACATTTGTAATAATTTTGTTGGGAGATGTTATGCTAATGGTTAGCTGACAATTTCCCATGATGTAATTTGATCTATTAATGGGTGATATGTTTTAAGCTAGTTTATTTATGTGCTTCATGTTCATCTCTTTAGATTTATCTAGATTTGTTGAATATTATTTTAAACTTGTGTGTGTTTGTTGTTCCACTTGATGGTGTTGGTATTTTTAGATGATGGTTAATGAAATATGGAAATGCTTTATATAGACTATGTTTATAACTTTTATTTTTAGTCTTGATTTGAAATAGTTTCTATTTGACGATAATTTATTGTTTTAGATATTATTTATTTTTTTAATTTTATTTTGTGTTCTTGTTTTCCCTATTTTTTGTTGATGAGATATGTTGAATATCTTATGGGAATTTTAATAGGTTAGGGGAGCTATCAAAACCCTCTTATCTGGTTCATAGATCTAGTCAAAAACATGTATAGTCAATAAAATGAAGAAATAACCCCTTGATTACAATTTAATGAAATAATAAAAGGATAACTAGTACACCCCCAATAGTAGTGGATAAAAATTTTAAAGTGCATATTTTACATGAGTAAAAAAATTTATTTGAGTGCATCCATTATAGGATAAAACATAGTCTAAAAGTATCCTCTATATGAGTAAGAATATAGTGTAAGTATATTCCTTTTAGGAGTAAGAAACTTTTTTTAATTATAATGTTTATAAGAGTAATGCAATTGAATAAAAATTGATTTACCAAAATGTTGGTACACTGGTATACAAATATACATAGTTTATAGCTTGGAATAAAGACATGATTTCTCTGAATAGATACAAATCATCATGCATGCTCAAAACATTTAGAATACATGCTTGGAACTAACTTGAATATTGTGTTTCCCTATTTTGAATTTTGAACTCCTTCAATATGATCTTCATGATGTGTTACCTATAGGTTAAAAAAATGAGTTTCTTCTCCTTGATCTATTTTGGAAATAATATCTAAAACTTGAGTAAAATAATGAAGGGTTTGGGGCTGAGTGTTATAGGCTGGCTTAGATTTTAAGAAACTTCTAATCATTAGGGACATAAATAAAAATTATATGTTACAAAAAATAAATTATATAATTAAAACCAATTAAAATAACAAACACTATAGGTCATGTGTGTAAAGTGATCCATGATAAACACTAATTATACATTATGTGTTATTCCTTCTAATGATTGATTTAACAAAAAATTGTGCTCCACAATTATAAGTTCTCTAGTGATTTCAAAATCTCTATAAGGCATGCAAGTTATCATTAGACCCTTTATAAATGGTTGTTAGATATTGTAAGTAAACTATAATGGTTGTGTATTTATAAGAAATTGAAGTCAAATTGACACATAATTTGACATTTAAGATTTTAACATTTAAAAATATGAGATAAAAGTGGTGAATGAACTCTAACATATAAGGAACCGAAAGGTAGGCCTAGAATTATGGAGGTGATCTAGACAAGTGTTTAGGGTGATTTAGACAATAACCCAAAAATTTCACAAATAAAGAACATAAATAAATTGGATTAAAAGAAGAGGGTTGGTGTACAAAAAATATCATAAATCCCCAGTAATGCTCAATTTAGACCAATATTTTATAAATAAATAATACTAAAATCATAAAATTTGACAAATAATAAATGAGTTATGGTCATTTTCAAGTGTCTATATTTTCACTACTTTGATGTGTGTGCATGCATACATATAAAATTAAAGAAAATATAAAGAGGGTGATAAAAACATATTGCATAACTATGTCTCTAAAAAAGTTCTAGCACATATGGAAATCTGTGAAAATAATTTTATTTTGGTATGCATGAATGAGTTTTTATAAAAAAATGACATCTATTAAAATGTGAAGTATCAAAAATGAATTAACTTATTCTACAAAGAAAAAATGGGAATACTAAGTGGAGCTAAGTGCCTCCAAATCTATGTAAATCCTTGAATAAAATCACGAGTTCACAATCTTTAGTGATATTTGAATAAATGATATATAAAATCATGAGCATTATTCCAAATAAAAGTAACACCTTGAGTATCATGTACGTAAATTAGAATAATGTTATGTGCTAAAATAGTTAGCTTACATCTTCTACATGAATAATATTGTCTGAGTACATCCTATATAGAAATAAGGGATGTGTTTCAGATTGAGAACCTATCACACAATTGTGCAATGGGGTTGATACTATTGGAGGGTAAATGAAAATAAAGAAAGACAACATTATAAAATAAAACATGAAAAATATTAAATGAAAATAGAAGAAATCATAAGTATGAGGTAACAAAGTGTGAGATTTATATGGATTTGTTGAACTAATTATAACAGTAATGTTAATCTCTAATAAATGTAAAATAAATATTTATATTTTTTAATAAACAAATATGGAAAGGGCTAGGTGATTTTAAATATTGAAGAATAATATTGTCTATTTATGCTTATGATAAACTTGAGAAATTTTCATTCAACTACATGCAACGAACTTGCTATGCTCTGAAGGAATATGTTTGAATGAGTTACAATAGTTGACATATGTATGAATCCATTATGATTTTGAGCATGGATTAGTGTGAACTTAAAAATGTTCAGTAAAAGGAAAGTAATATTAGAATTGAGGCTTCGTATCTTGAAACAAATGTATGGTATCTATGAAGTAATTATAGTTGTTAAAATTGATATGAGAAACATTATACATTTATTATGAGTTATGTTGAATATCTTATGGGAATTATAATAGGTTAGTGGAGCTATCAAAACCCTCTTATCTGGTTCATAGATCTAGTAAAAAACATTTGTAGTCAATAAAATGAATAAATAACCCCTTGATTACAATTTAATTAAATAATAAAAGTATAACTAGTACACCGCCTATATTAATAGATAAATATTTTAAAGTGCATATTTTACACGAGTAAAAAAATTATTTGAGTGCATCCATTACAGGATAAAACACAGTATAAATATATCCTCTATATGAGTAATAATATAATGTAAGTTTATTATTTTTAGGAGTAAGAAACTTTTTTTAATTATAATGTTTATAAGAGTATTTAAATTGAATAAAAATTGATTTACCAAAATGTTGGTACAATGGTATACAAATATACATAGTTTATAGCTTGGAATAAAGACATGATTTCTCTGAATAGATACAAATCATCATGCATGCTCAAAACATTTAGAATACATGCTTGGAACTAACTTGAATATTGTGTTTCCCTATTTTGGATTTTGAACTCCTTCAATATGATCTTCATGTTGTGTTACCTATAGGTTAAAAAAATGAGTTTCTTCTCCTTGATCTATTTTGGAAATAGTATCTAAAACTTGAGTAAAATAATGAAGGGTTTGGCGTTGAGTGTTATAGGCTGGCTCAGATTTTAAGAAACTTATAATCATTAGGGACATAAATAAAAATTATATGTTACAAAAAATAAATTATATAATTAAAACCAATTAAAATAACAAACCCTATAGGTCATGTGTGTAAAGTGATCCATGATAAACACTAATTATAAATTATGTGTTATTCCTCCTAATGATTGATTTAACATAAAACTATGCTCCACAATTATAAGTTCTCTAGTGATTTCAAAATCTCTATAAGGCATGAAAGTTATCATTAGACTCTTTATAAATGGTTGTTATATATTGTAAGTGAACTATAATGGTTGTGTATTTATAAGAAATTGAAGTCAAATTGACACATAATTTGACATTTAAGAGTTTAAAATTTAAAAGTATGAGATAAAAGGGGTGATGTAAGGAACCAAAAGGTAGGTCTAGAATTATGGAGGTGATCTAGACAAGTTTTTAGGGTGATTTAGACAATAACCCAAAAATTTCAGAAATAAAAAACATAAAGAAATTGGATTAAAAGAAGAGGGTTGGTGTACAAAAAATATCATAAATCCCCAATAATGCTCAATTTAGACCAATATTTTATAAATAAATAATACTAAAATCATAAACTTTGAGAAATAATAAATGAGTTGTGGCCATTTTCAAGCATCTATATTTTCACTACTTTGATTTTTTTGCATGCATACATATAAAAGTAAAGAAAATATAAAGAGGGTGATAAAAAAATATTGCATAATTATGTCTCTAAAAAAATTCTAGCACATATGGAAATCTGTGAAAATAATTTTATTTTTGTACACATGAATGAGTTTGTATCAAAAAATGACATCTATTAAAATTTGAAGTATAAAAAATGAATTAACTTATTATACCAAGAAAAAATGGGAATACTGAGTGGAGCTAAGTGCCTCCAAATCTACGTAAATCCTTGAATAAAATCATGAGTGCACAATCTTTAGTGATATTTGAATAAATGATATATAAAATTATGAGCATTATTCCAAATAAAAGTAACACCTTGAGTATCATGTAATTAAATTATAATAATGTTATGTGCTAAAATAATTAGCTTACATCCTCTACATGAATACTATTGTCTGAGTACATCCTATATAGAAATAAGGGATGTGTTTCAAATTGAGTACCTATCACACGATTGTGTAGTGGGGTTGATACTATTGGAGAGTCAATGAAAATAAAGCAAGACAACATTATAAAATAAAACATGCAAAATATTAAATGAAAATAAAATAAATCGTAAGTACAAGGTAACAAAGTGTGACATTTATATGGATTTGTTGAACTAATTATAACAGGAATATTACTCTATAATAAAGGTAAAATTAATATTTATATTTTTTAATAAACAAATATGGAAAGGGCTAGGTGATTTTAAATATTGAAGAATAATATTATCTATTTATGCTTATGATAAACTTAAGAAATATTCATTCAACTACATGCAACGGACTTGCTACACTCTGAAGGAATATGTTTGAATGAGTTACAATAGTTGGCACATGTATAAATCCATTATGATTTTGAGCATGGATTAGTGTGAACTTAAAAATGTTTAGTAAAAGGAAAGTAATATTAGAATTGAGGCTTCACATCTTGAAAAAAATGTATGGTATTTATGAAGTAATTATAGTTGTTAAAAATTGATATGAGAAACATTATACATTTAACATGAGTTTGGTGTTGATGTTTGAATTTTCAACCTTGAAGAGATGCTCAATTCTCCTCATCCAAGTGGCAAAGTGGAATCATCTCTCTTGATGTGGGTGACAATTTCATTAAGATGAATCTCTAGATTAATGGCTAGTTCCCCTTGATGAACCTTTAAAGCTCTCTCGAATCTATCAACTGTATATGAAAAGGGTTAAGAAAAATATCTAAGGAAACAAAATGGTGATGTAACAATATGTGCTATCCTCCTATTTAAGTAAAAATCCACTACTTAAAGGTAAACAAGGATGTTTCACACAAATTCACAGCAAAAAAGATATTTTTGCATCAACATTTCTTTAGTTATATTTGTAAAGGTATTTGACACTTAGGAGGGTGAAAAATGATTCCACAAACGGAAGAAAAATATAGCACTTCTAAAACTCTTATACACTTATTAAAGAATACTAATAGAGACTTAAAACAAAATAACTTTTTCACATTGGTAAGTGACCATGGATTGATATGCTAAAAAAGTAACTTTTCACTAGTCATTATCAACAAGATTCAAACCTATACTCAATAATACAATGTGTGAATGGTGAAATCACTTGTATATTTATTCAAGAGTTATACAAGTAAAAATATATCCAAAGTTTTATGAATAACCAATTGAGGCTACTAAACAAGCCAAAAGAATGCATATATATAGCCTTTGAGAGAGAAGTCGAGCCAAGGGAGTTCAAGGATCACTTGGACATGTGTCACCCTAAGAAAATAAATAGTTACATTACATTATATAAGATGTTTTCCCCATGGTTACATCAATGAAATCAAGATATTCCAAATTGTATTTTTCTATAAATGAGTCCATATATTGGAATTTTGTTTCAATGCTAGCTTCTCTTTACCAGGTCATCAAGTTGTGTAATGATGCAAAAACTTAAACCATCGACCTACCTATTTATGCATTCTATAAACTAGATGCTCAGGATCTTGACATTTGTCACCTTTATCTTTGCCTTCTAGTTTTAATCGAGCCTTTCTTTTAAACTCCAATAGCTAGTTTCAGTAGTGTAAAATTAATATTTTACAAGCTATCACTCCTTTGGGTATTTTCTTTAGACTTTTATTTCTTCAAACTTCTTATCTCAGATCTTTCCAAAAAAAATTGTTTGGGTCTTTTGTCTATTTTGTTCTTTTCTTTCATCTTTTCAATTCGTCTTTTATGCCTTCAATAATTTCCGTGGATAAAATGTTCGAAGGAAATGGACTTTGGCACCTTTTCAAGTTTTTTGAAAGAATTCTTCAGACAATTTCTCCAAAATAATTCCTTTGGAATTTCTATTTGGTCCTTTTTGATTCTTTGAAATGACCTGTCAGAAAAGTGAAAGAGACACTTCTTTCAAGTGACCTTTTGCAAGAGTTGAAAGTGTCCTTCAGCTATTTGAAATGATCTTATGAAAGGAAAATATACCCTTCATATTTTTTGAAATGGTACACCTTTCCACAAAATAATATTTTAAACTTTTGAAAATGTCCCTTTGGAGAAGTTGAAATGCCTTTTGGAAGAGTTGTCACATACCCTTCGGGAAATTTGAAGTGGACCATTTCTTGTGAAAAAGATACCCTTCGGGAAAGTTGTAAGTGATATTTTAGCTTGAAAAAAGTCCTTCAGAGGATTGAAAGTGTCCCTTCATAAAAATGAAACATACCATTCAAAAAAATTCTCTTGAACAATTTTATTGAAAGAATTCTTTTGGATTTTCCACTAAGTGTCCTTCATAAAAATGAAAGTGTCTTTCAATTTTTTTGAAGTGGACCTTCGGAACTATGGAATGGCCCTTTTGGATTTTTTTAAAATAACCCTTCTAAAAGGAAAAAATACCCTTTGATAACTTTGAACTGAACCAAAGTGCCCTTCAAAAAAAAATGTAAGTGTCCTTTAGCTTGAAAAAGTCCTTCGGAAAAGTTGCAACACACCCTTCAAAAAAGTTGTCTCAAAAATTTTCTCGAAGGAATTAGAATTGGTATTCAAAAATATCTCTCAGATAATTTTCTTAAAAGAATTATGTCAAATGAAAAGTCCAAAATAAATACACTCAAGGAAAAAAAATCCTCAGACAAAAAGTTTGAAAGAATTCAACAAAGACTTAGAACAAAAACCCAAAAGAATTCATTATAAAGGGCTTAGCCAAAAGACTAAATAACAAAGCTTTCATAAGAAAAACACCTTTTTTTAATGTAAAATACTTTGGGCTTTGTATAAGAACACTTTTTTTGAATGAAACCTTCATACTGGACTTGGACAAAGGTATAGACTCAGATGTTTTATTTGTAAAAAGGGGTGCCCAATTTTGGCCTGAAGGGCCAAAATTTGGTCAACAGTTGGTATAAAGAATAGTTACCTTTAGAAGGATTGGTATTTTATTGTTTATTTTGATATTACATGGCTACTTTGTTGAGATAAGAAAAATTGTATACCATTTGTAATTTAGATGTGAGTATAACTTGTATAAATAAAATTACTTATCAATGCCATGATCTTATGGTTGAAGATTTTGAAAAGGGTAAATTGTCAAGAAGTTGCATACCTTTGTTGTTGATATGTGGAATAATATGTTTGATGAGATTATATTTTTCAATTTTGAAAATACCTTGCAAGATGAGTTCAGAAAGCAAATAAATTACACTTTATTTGTTTTTTTGATACTCTATGTATATTTTTGTCCATAGTGTTGGAAATAATTTGTTGATAACTTACTCTTTTACATTGCATTGTAGGTTGTTTTTGTCTTTAGTTTTTATATTTCACAACATCTAGTGTTAATAGATGTATGGTCATTCCTTCTTGCAGTTGTTGCAGTAAGTTGTGGTTTGTTACATGGGATTTAAATGGTCTACCATGAGATTATAATTTATGCAATTAAGTTCAAATGGGGTGGAGTATGATTTTGTAATTGACAAAGTACCATGCATCTACTTTGGTAAGAACAATGTATTTTTCCATTGGAATTTGATTTATGTAAATAAGAAGATATATAGTGTGTTCATTTGTAATGTACCTAAATTATTGTGTTCAATAGGGATTGTAGATACTAGTGATCTCTTTTGGAATTGACGTAAGTGATGAATATAGATTGAGTACTCCTCAATATTATACCTTCTATTTTGCTCTAGTTTTTCATGTTTTTGAAGAGATAAATAGCCATTTTTTTCTTTCGTATCTTATTTTTAGTTTGGTTTTATTGATGTATGAGTGCGTGGAACAAATTCGCTTATGATTTGGTTAAAAAAAGTATTTAATTTTTTTGAATGGGAGAATTAAATGTTTTTTATTATTAGAATTACATTATACAAAGTTTATCTTACTTTAGTATGTGTATTGGCAATTTTCCATTTGTTATGTCCATGATGAGCTAGTTACTCATTTCTATGCAGATATATAGATGGATGCTACTGTAGTAGTGGCACATTGTTCTATCTTAGCTAGAATATATTGAATCATG
>JARHVA010001771.1:2975000-3020000 GCA_037957365.1 Torreya grandis
GAAATAATACCATTTCCTGATGATGAGTGTAAATGTACTTGCATCATGAATAACGGAAGATTATTTATGATAGATCAGAAATAAAAAAATATTCACCTAAACCATAGTGGAAGGGAAAGGAATGAAATTATGAAGATTTTTTTAATTTAAATTTGGGCCCACAATAAATTAAGATAAAAGGAAAGAGTGATATACACTATGTACAACATCAATGACCAATTGCAATTCAATCACCATGTTGCTACTTACAAGGGTATATATGGGCTTCAATGGAGTCCCCACATGTAGTAAAACATGGAACTATAACTAGGTTTGATGTGGCCTCTAACCACATGATGGACTTACTAATCCATAACTCTCACAGAACACATAATCAATCTCATAAACTTAACACACTTCTCATTAAATATCTCATAAATACACAAGCTTCGCCAAGCTTCCTCTCAACACATACAATCCTCAACAAGATATTCTCACATTACAAGATACTTGGGTTCACCCATGCCAAATAGGCTCTACATAAATTCTTGCAATCTCAAACTCTTTACCACTAGCCTAGCCTATAAAACAAAGAATACATTCATATATAGAATTACTTGAGAGAGAAACAAATGAAGCCCACAAATTCAACCTCATCCACTTAGAAGGACTAGTCACCAATAGTAAAAGGTGTTATACCATGTGATGCACTTTAGTTGGGACCCCTCCAACAAGTGGAATCTTCAAAAGGTGTTTCACACACCACATGTGCTTCCAAAAACTAGTGGAATATCATTTTAACATAGCTTAAACCCATTAACTTTACTCCCCACATGGAATTCATCCCACTCTCATAGTGGAGGTTAAAATAAATCTCTTTTTATACCTTAAAAATAATGTGGCACCTGATTCCATGTACACATCATGATTAGTGTTCACCACCTCACCAATAAATAATGTCTACCACCTCATCAGTGCCTAGTGTCTACCACATCATCAATGACTAGTGAAAACATGAATAGTGTTTTTTTACTGCATCATTATCCTCTAATTTGAAAAAATCATCTCCTATGAGTTGCCCTAATTTTACCCTTGCCATTTATTGTAAAAAAAAAGAAAATAAACAACACTCTTTTTTTGGTAAATGCAAAATTCCCCAAAACCTTGAATGCTCCTACATTAGACACCTGAGGTATTATAATGTGATATCTAGATCACATGGATGGGGTAAATGGTATAACCAATATTTTGGTAATTGAGGTTGATGACCATAACATCCCCTTCCAACACACCAAGTAATCCTACTTTTTCCTCCTCAACTTCCAGCTTCTACCTATTGGTCTTCCACCTCTCTTCTTGATGCAAGGGCATCCTATAAGGACCATAAAGTTATTTCAATTTTTTATTAATATGGTTTAATATATGTCTAATAATTTATACAGGTCATAATTTGTCCTTAGGTAGAATCTAGAGAGTCCAAAGAGGCATAGAATTTGAATTTTTCTTTTTCTGCCAAAACTCCTTTTTAAAATTTTGAATCTTGTCAAGATTTTTTTTAAGGGAATTTTATGCATTATTAAAGGTGTATATATATGATAAAATGTTTCTAAGTGTTTATGAATTGTATGAGTCCTAAAGAGATGTTATTTATCCTATTGTTATGGTTCTAGGTACCATATATGGTATAAACATATAGAAATGTAATGTAACAAGAAACCTCTATGAGGGTAAAGGTCCAAGAAATAGTTATGGAAGTTAACCTTGAGACAAAATCTTGTAAATTTTGTTTTTTTTGATCATTTTTTTCTTGAATTTTACTCAAAATATTGGAATTAATAAAGTTTGGTGTGTTTTCTTATAATCTCTGATGGTTGAAGGAATATATATAAAATTTGTTTGAGGTCATTTGATGTTGTAGCTAATTATATGGGATTTGTTTTGAAATAATGAGGCTGATAGTTGTTTTTATGTGTGATTTATGGCTAATTAACTTTTGTTTGGAAATATACTTCAAAGAGATAGATAAAAGAGAGAACCCCTACAGGAGTGGTAAAACACATACCCTATTCTTATGTAAATTGTTTTGTTGTTATCCTTTGTAACAAATGATTGATGAATATATATATTTGACAATTAATTTACAAGGTATTTGAATGATATTTGAATTTATTTGAGCATATAGGTTTCAATAATCAATAATGAGGTTCAAAATTTCAATGATTGGTTCTATAGAACCCTATTTTGGGTGTTGATCTTTTGGTATGGAGAATGTGTTTGTTAAGATTGTAAATAAATGAGGTTGAAAAAATGTAATACATGTTCCTAAACATAGATAGAGTGTGATTGATGATAAAATATTTATTGATATAATAAGAAACCCTATAATCATAGACTTGAATTGATTCTCAAGAGATTTGATAAGTTGGGGTAAGATCTTTTTATGTGAATGAAGCTTCTTTGAATTTTGTGTTCATTTGAAAAGTGAGTTGTTTATTATTTAAATAATACATACTATATATTATCATTCTCTTGATATAGTCAAGCACATTTTAACATGGAAACTTATGACATAGGGTTGATTCATGACATTTAATGATTGGTAGATTTGAACAAGGTCCATATAGACCTAAAAAACTATTGTGAATCTTTAAAACCCATTATAATGTTCACAACTAAATTATATTTATGCTTTCCCTGAGATAGAGACCTATAAACTCTAAATTAGGGTTTCAAGCAAATCTCATGATCAAATCATGCCAAAATATTCAAATTTTTTAATATAACTATTTTAAGGATGACTTAAATGATTATCGTAGTTACATAAAGTGTACATATCTAAAAGTATGAATTTTATAAGTTTTGGGTGCATTAGGCCTAAAAGAGACCTAATTGAGTAGGTCTAAAGAAGGAAAGAGGACTTAGGAGAAGAGTTAGACCTCTAAAATTTGTACACAAGGGTATTTTATTAATGGAAATAAGAACTAGGTATTGGATTTCCTTAAATGATTGTATTTTATTCCTAATATGCGTTACTTCCTACAAAAGTGATACAAGGATTGCACGAAGAGTGTGCAGAGTTGAGTAGAGGAAGGAGTTGAGAATTGAAAAGTGTTTTTGAGATGTTGAGTGGAAAGAGAGGCCTAATAAGATCCTATTGAGAATGATAAAAGCCAGAAAAGTATAAGTGAACCAATGAATCTCAATATCATTACATGGAGAGTCAACTTAAGAGTCATTGTCAAATGAAGTGGATTTAGAAATATGATTAAGTGAGATAACTTGGTGTATTTTAAACGTGTTTTAAAGTTAAGAAGATTGAATAAGGATCATTCAATAATGCTACAAAACTTAAAATCAATGGTCCATATTTAAATATATGGTCATCTAAATAGTCAAGCCATGAAACATGTAAGAAATATGCATTACATGACACAAATAATGATATAGATCACTATGATAAATCAAAGTTGTCTAATAAGGCATGTGCATCAAGACTAGATATAGATATTTGCTAAATATAGTAAAAAATAGAGAATCATGATAGTGGTGCATGATTTTAGGAAGCTTGATGTGTTATACTCCAAGTGTGAACATAGAAAATAAATGAAGACCTAATTAAAATGATTATATATATATGTCATCTAGGATATAGTAAAGGTTACTATCATTGTTGGTGTAGTTAAACTATGTCAAATAGAGAAATATAGAGACACAAAACTAGAGGAGCAGAGAGGAAGAGAAGAGGCTATAAAGAGAGATCAAGTGTATCAAATAGATACATATAGACATAGAGGTAGAGGGGTAGAGAGGTATAAAGGTGTAAAGAGATGTGTAGAACATGAGTAGTTATAGACTAGACATGTAACATAGAGTTATATTTAGATTTATTTATGAATCTATTATGTAAACTAAATTTTTAGCTCCATAGAGATCTAATTGGTTGGTGCCATCAGATATATTGAGTTGGTGTTTAGTTAGGGGATTAGTGTCTCCTTAGGGTTGGTGCCCTTAAATGTTATAACTAGTGAGGTTAATCTGAGTTAGTACTCAGTTAGGGAATTGGTCCTGCCTTAGAGATGGTATTGTTAAATTAGGGGATTGGTGTTTCATAAGGGTTAGTGTTTTTAAATGTGTAACTAGTGAGGTTTTGACTATAAGGATGGATTAGAAAAGTAGATTTTAGCACCTAATCTCACTATGGTTTTCCCCATATTGGGTTTTCCATGTATACATATCATGTTATGTGTTTTTGTGTATGTGATATCTGTATATATGATTTAATCTTCATATCCTTTCTAGTTTGTTTTTGAAATGGATTGAAAAGCACTAATTTAGTCAATCTACTAATTCACCCCCTTTTATTAGATAGTTGTGATCCAACATTAAAATGATTATAACATATAATTATGTAAATTATATATAAATATTATTTACCTAATTGTTGTATGATATAGATTATGGAAATGTCTACAAAAAATATGAATATTTATATAGTGAAAATAATGGAAAAATAGAGACCACCTAATATAAGAAAATAAATAATACAAAGTGAAAATAAAAATCAATCAACTTGAAATAATGATAAAAAATTATTTTAAAATCGTAATCAAAGGAAATTTAGGAAATAATTACTAAAAAAATTGAATATCAAATAATGAATAACATGACTAGAGACAGAGAAATGTTAATGTGAAAATATTCATTACAAATATAGAGAAAAATGGGATGGTCACAAATTTAAGAATATATGAAAGCGAGATAAACATTCGTCCAATGTAATATGGTGGTATGGAACATTATATTGAACATGAAATAAAAAATGACATATACTTTTGATGCATTCATAGTTTTGATTATATTATTAAAAACTATTTCTTATAATGTGGTAAGGAGAGATGCACTCAATGTAAACTTATTGATAATGAAAAGTAGGTAGAGTCAAACTGTATTAAAATTGGGTGTTTATGTTCATGTTTATCTAATATTTTCATCATATGAAAATTTATTTGATTTTGATATACTCTTAATTGTTTAATTGCATGAATTATTTTTTGATCAAACATATTTAAGTGATACAATCTCTTTTATATATAAATTACATCACTAAACAAACTTCAATATCATACTTTCTAACATAGAATTTCAATTTCAACACTAATAATGATTTCAACCTCATACCCCAATAAATAAGGAGTTATCCTGATAGAAATATTAACATTTTATATATATTCCCATAACATTGCATTTATTTATAAACTTAAATTTGACAATTTATAATGGGGTAATAAAAAATATATAATGTAGGTTTTATATTTTGCTTATCACTAAATATTTTAATTTTCCCATTCTCTAAAGGAGATCCATTATCACTAATAATTGTAGATGGTAAAAAAAATATTAAAATAATGTATCATAAGGAAATTGAGAATAAATTTAATTATGGTTGTGTTTTTATTATTATTAATAAAAATGGGTTTTGAAATGTTCCAATCCTTATGAAGTGGATAAAAAATATAAAAAAATCAAGGCCCTAATGAAACAACTCTTATAATAGGGAGAACAAACAAGCAACAAAAAACTAACCCTATTGTAGCACACAACATAAAGCAACTATGAACCTCCCAAACCATTTTATTTTTAGTATATGAAGGTCATAATAGATGGTTCAAACTGCTTACCACATGATATTATATTATTTTCTACTATATTCCAATATCCTCCATCCCCTTCATTAGGATAAATGAGAATGGAGATTTTACAAGAATCAAAATTTTGAGAAATTTTCAAAGAAAACTTAGCCACTACATCTTTATTTGACTCAAAATCTAAATTTTTTTAATGAGACTGACACTTTAAGATATTTCTTTAGTATTTGATAAAACTGAGATATTTTCATTGCATGGTTCAACCTCCTTCTGATTCATATCCTATGGAGTTTGATCTACTTCACTAATAGTATCAATATTATCACTTTATCTACACATAATATCATGTTCTAGGAGATCATTATTATACAAAGAAAGCTGCCTCGTCCTCTTACATAAATTACAATAATAGGTCAAATTCCTTGTTTCAAAACATTTCCTACAATGAAAAGGCAACCCCTCATAATCAATATATTTTTTCCAACTTCTATCTATAACTTTCAACTAAATAAACTTAGGGAGATCTACTTAGGGAGATCCACTTATGGTTGTTAATAAGGGAGTTGATCCTACTTGTTTTATACTTATATTGTTGTTTTTATAATAAAATTATGCCCATTTTTGTATTGAGAACTAATCTTACCATCCAAATAAAATTTTTATATGGAGAATGACCATGTGATGGAGCATGTGTAATATTTTATTGTCTTAAACATTTTTCACATATGTTAGCATAATCATGGAAATAATTTTCCATAGTGATTTTATAATATCATTTATAAATAAACTATTTAACATTGATTTTCAACTAAAATGTTCTTTGCACACACTATGATGGACTTTTTATAATACAATTCTAACTCCATCACATCCAAAACAATTGAATAGTTTTTTATCAAAATATCTCCAAAAATTAAACCTCCAAAGATAATGTATAATTTATTACATCTTTTCTTATCATTTTATATAAAATATTTTTGTATTTTTTATTTTTATACATAATTTAGAGTATATATGTTCCATTCTAAATTTATATGCAACTTTGTATTGCAAATATGTTTAGAGATTATATATCTTTTATTTAAATTGTTTGATTTTTTTAATTTATTAATAGACAAAATAACATATCCATAATGCATATAATTGATAAAATAATAATAAACACTATCCTTAACATCAACATTCCTATTATTTTTTCTAGGAACATTATCAAGTTACAATTCATGAAACTGAGATATCAAAATCTACACAATATCTTTGTAAGGAATGCATGGTTCTCATTTAGTTTGATAAAAACCTACAAATTGACTAAACTTGAGTTTATAACCTTCATATAAATTTATGTTCCATACCACCAATTCATTTGTTTCTAATTTTTTAAAATAAGTGTCTGATATTTTTTATGTTATTAGTGCACAAAAAACTTGACCTATAAAATGATAATTTTTTATAGTTTTTCCTTGATGCATGATTAAAAATATATATGAAGCATAAAATTAATTCGTCCATATCTAATTTCCATCAAATAAGAATAAAAAATGATTCAAATTTTTTTCTCTAAAGGGTTATGATCTAATACCTAGGATTCTAATGGTTAGTTTTTGATAATTTTTATATTATTTATTTATGTTTTACCCTAATTTAGATTAAGGTGAATTAATTAAACTAATTAAGATAAAAAGTTGTCTAATAATTAATATATTAAGATATGACACTCAACCATACATTTGAATGTAAATACTAAAATTGATTGTAATGATTTAACACGTGATATATAATAAATATATCAGGTACAAAAAAGAGATGAATACTTAGATTTTATGGTTGAGTGTTTGAACGTGAATGTTTTCAAAAGGTGAAAGTTAGGATAAATTAAGATTGTTGTTATTTTGGTTGTATAACTGATTCTCTATCTACACATGGTCGATTTCACTAGATTGGGTCAATATCATTAATCAAAATTAACATACACTAGTTGGTACTGACATGTGAGGAAATGAGAAACTATTATTATATATTCACCTAGATATGTCTCTTTATGTTATATATTTATGATACCAAATCCTTATGATGCACGTAACTCTTTAAATCAATCTCCTTTCCTTGAAACCTTAGGTGTGATTATGAGGGTTACAATCTTGTCAAAACTAGGAAAGTGTAATGGGCTGCACTGACCCTAATCAACCTTATTTGATGATTAACCATTACCTACATATCTAATACTCTGAAGAGGGAAATGAAAACACATATAGATCTCCCACCTAGTGTGATTGTGAAATTTTGATGCTTCGCTATATGAATGTGACTAATTATTTGTAATTGATAGTTTATAATACTTGTTTTGTCCTAAATTTAGTATAATTTAGACTTAGCTTATGACATTCTAGTGCTAGATTTGAAAATTTGGAAGATATGATATATTTTATTAATGTAAAATATGGCATAGATATATTATATATATATATGTGAAGTCCCTTTATAATGAGACCTTGATTGTTTAATCTTTGAGTCTAATTAGTTAACTTATCATGCCATCAACCCACTAGGAAAATGAGATGAATCAAGTGAGAGTTTTGATTTTAAAATGTAACTGTCATTAGGAACAAGTTGGTTTTAACCAAATTAGGTTATTATCAACTAATAATCCTAATTAAACTGAGTTGTGTATAAGTAGACTAAACTGAGAGTTTCAAAATGTTTATTCAAGGTTTTTACTAGGTCTAAAATAGACAATGTGGTTCTTTTATGTGTATAATATTAGAATGTAATGGTAAACTCATAAGATATCATGCATGCATGACAGGATGGTATATTAGGACATTGATTGAGTTCTCAAGTCATGCATGATAAATGTGTGTCAATATTATCATTGTTAAATCCAAGAACTAGATTTTTATATCTAAAACTACCCCCTTTCATTATAGTAATGGAATTTATATAAAAGGATAAAATATACTTGAGTGTAGAACACACTTTGAATTTTTTATGAATCTCTAATTATGCAGGTTATTCAATAGAAAAAATGTAACCATGTGTAATCGATGTCCATAGATTGAAAATTTTAATAAGAAATTGAATGTTCAAATTTTTGAAATAATAAGGGTAAGTGTAAACCTATGTGTTGGTGAAAAATATGTTTTACTTTTATTTTTTTTGATTTGATGCTTCTTATTTAAAGTATTAGATAAACTTATGTTTATTTTCTAAATCATATGGAGAGATGGGGTGATTATGCCAAAATATTATGTAATTATGTAGGCTCTTGGTTTGGGAAGATAATATTTCCCACCCCTCATTAATGTGGGTAAAATTATTTAATGTACTAGCACAAATAACTATGCAAATAAAAGAGATAATTATTATCATAGTCTTTCACAAATAAAATAAATCAAACACTATAGATAAGTTATGGATTCAATTGTATGGTTTTATTCATGTTCATTCAAGTTGGCTCCATGTGAATAAAAATCATGATTGAAAGTTAATGAACAATGTTCATGCCCCAATCATGAATGAATGTTTTATTTTAAAAATTTTCTCAATGCAAAATAAAATGCACAATCAAAAGAGAATGAAAAATCTTCATGTATCGATCATGATCACAAATAAGATAAGTATGAATTAAAATAACAACCTTTTTCCATTTAAATGTAAACTATGTTATTGTGTATGTACATGAAATAATATCATACCTTAAGAATATGAAAATTTGTATATATGTATGAACCATTTTCATGCCTCCAAACTCTATACCAATTACTTTATAATAATATGCATATATATGCTAAATTTTAGAATCATTATCTCAAATGTATATGAATGTGGAAACCTATAATTCATGTTTAAATAAACTATGTGCATATGCATGATAGTGTGTAAGAATATGTTTTCAAGTTTGAATAAGATTATTTCATATACATGGGATATGCCTCTATAATCTATACTAATGTGCCAATATCTATCACGTAATTGAACCATCTTATATCTGATCCAATGTAAAATTATTAAATTTATGCTCTAATATGATTTTTTTATGCATGAAAGTTTATCTCTCTATTCCAATCAAACTATATTTCCCCATTTTTGGGATGAGGGATGTATCTTATAGTCACTCATCTTAGAATAAAAGTTAATTGTATCATGTCATGTATATAGATATCCTAATGAAATATCATGTGAACATGTGGATCATATGTTATCATAGTAACATATGTGTCAATTAGGGCATGCATTTAATATATGTAATACATGGAATGTAAATATCATGTATAAATAAGTTTATCAATGAAACACACATTAGTAGGATCTATGAATAATAATACATAGTAAAAGTGCATGATATAGATGATGACACCATTAAATGTTAGCAATATCAATAAGTGCAAGTGTTAGTGTTAGTGTCACACATAAGGCCAAGGGTTTCATAAAAATAACATATATAGTTCACAATAAATAAATCTAAGGGGCACACACAATGGCCATAAATAATTCACAAACAAGGGACACAAAGGATGTCACACCAGATAAGGCCAACAACCACATGAAAAGTGTGATAAAAACGTCACTATCAAGGCTAGAGGGTAACAAAAAATAGAAAAACACAAGTTATCCTATTATATAAGAGAATAAAAACATCAATGGATCATATAACAAAGGAACTAATCTACACCATACATATGTATTGGTGTCACATTGTAGTATAATGGCATATCCATGTGTCATTGTGTAAGATATGAGTAAATATAAATACTATGTAAGAGATATAGGTTGTTAAAAACTTTATAAAGTTCATATAAATATATAACATGTAATAGTGAAACCTATGGAAAAAGATGCCTCTAATATTGGCATGGCCAATGGGTAAAATAAAGTCTAAAATATGTACATACATGTGTAACTTATATGTCATGAATCACAATCATATACTATGAAATGAATGTTTGCTTAAAAATAATATACCATCTACCAAAAATGTGATAAAATAAAATATGTATATAGTGTAATCTAGAAATCATGTGATACTCAAGTCCTGATTTTAGATATTTTGAAAATTTAGAATGTTTTTGTACTTTCTAATATTTTTTATTTATTTTTCGAATAATCAAAATTATGTGCCCATAAATATGTAATTCATCATCATATAAATTAATTCTTATATATCTTATATTATTCTTGAGATTATGTAATCGTATCTTTTCTTCTTCCTTGTCTATTTTTTATTGTGTCTCAAGATAACACCATTGTAGATTATGATTTTTAATGGTAAAAATCACCACCATGTCAAATCATGATCATTCTTATTTTATGTGAGAAAGTGATATGTTGATCAATTAAATTTACTACACCTTACATTGTTTGTAAAAATTGTTGTTGTAATATTAAGGGTATCCTAGAAATAGGAGAAATGACCCATATAAGTGTGTTGACCACTTTTGAGACATATCTATTGGTAAAATGATAGGGGTCATTTCCATTATGTTTTATGTTATAATTCCCTATTTCCTTGAAAATGGTATAGGAGTTTGATAACATACTCATAAAATATATATGTTTTACTATACAATTGGTTATGATATGTTTTATATGGCTTCATTTGTTTGAAGACTTTGAGGGCATCGTTGTAAAATAATATTTTGTAATATCTTATAAGAATTGATGTCCATATGACCATATTTCATTAAGACATTATGTCAAATAGTTCACATGTTTTGTATATTTTCCCATGTTTAGGATCATTTAATCATTGTGGTACATATGACCAAATCTCATTACAAATAATTTTTTTTAAACAATCAAAACACATTTTTTCCCCCATCTTTTTAATATATAAAGTGTTCAAAACTACAACATATGGAAAATATGAATGTATAAACATACCATTATGTAACAAAATTGTATTTTTCTACAAATGTATTCAAAATACAATAAATTTTAATGTAATGATGACATAATCTAATACCATCTTAGTCAAAACTAACTAGATGGAGTCCTAGATAAAACATGACATTCTTTTATACAATTTTAGTTTAAACATGACTTAAACAAGTTTTGTAAAAAAAATTAATATTGTAGTCAAATTTACCCTATTAAAGCTTAATTAAAAAATGTAAAACCTTAATCTCCCCCATCTCACCACTCCAAAAAAAAGAAAAAAAAGAAAAAAAAACAATTTTTAAAAAAAAAAAACATTAAGTTTTGTTTGAGGAGATCCACATACATTAAAATAAAGAAATAATAGGTTGGAAAATTATTTGGACACCATGGAGATAGATGTCAGTATGGAGCCTCATATATTAGATGAGGTCTTCCTCTTATTCCAAAAATTCTTACTCCTCTATAAAATCCAATTCATTTTACATTATTTTCCTCTTCCAAATGATCTTCCTTGCATAATTTGATATTTTTTAATCATTTTTTAGGGGTAAAAAAATGCAATGGATGCTATACATTTTTTTTCTTTATCTTCTATATGTAAAAATTTGGATAGTTACCTCTTTTATAAAACCAAACTAAGGCAAACAATTGAAAATTTGATGTAAAATATATAAACATTAAATTTTTCATGTAATATATAAATAAATTGAAATTAATAATATAACTCACTTTTTTGGAAAAGCCCTTTTACTCCAAATTTTTTTTTTGGGTGAGCTAGGAAAATTTACTAGTAGCTCTTTAAGCATTTTAGCTTGATTTTAACTAGCAATCATATGAAGGAGGTACAATGCAAATTTTGATAGAGAACATTATGTGGAGTAAAGTTGAAGTAAGAGGTAAATGTAACATTAAGGGCATAATTTGATCTTTTTTTTTTTTTTTAATGTGGATGTACACACAATCCTAAATTCTTGGAAATTAGTCAAAAGATAAAAGGGATGAAATACAAAGGTCTTTCAAGAAGTGAACTCTTAAAAAAATATAGTGCCAATAAAACATTTAAGTAACATCTAAAATTTCAATAGGCATTGAAAACAAATTAGGCATTTAATTATACTAGTAAAGTAAGGAATGTAAATAAAGATGTGAGTTAGGGGAACAAAAAGGTGACAAAGGATGCTAATGCCTATGCATCATCTAAATATTTGTGTTACATTGTATTATGATAGTATTACTAATTTTTAATGTTTTCTTTGTTTTGTATGTTTCATTTCTTTATTTGATTTCTAATATAAGGGATTCACACTACATAAATAGGAAGTGCTAATCATGATAATTTTGAATATTTACTTTGCCTTGTATTTTTTATGCTCTCTATTTGTTTACTACTAAAATAGATTCACACTACATTATACTATGATAATATTAATAATTATGAATGTTTATTTTTTATTGTATATTTTCCACTATTAAAGGAGTGAAATATCTGGAAAATACACTAACAAAAAATTATCATGGTAACTTTTTAACATCGGTATGAATTGTAAAAAAATTAGTCATTCAATTAGATTAGTATAACAAGGAAACCGAGGGAATGTATGATTTTGGGGAAGCATAAGGTGGTAATGAGGATGATGATGCCTATTCATCATCTAGATATTTATGCTACATTGTATTGTGATGATATTACTAATTTTAAATGTTTTATTTGTCTTTTATCTTTTTTGATCTTTCATTGAATAATAATATAATGTCTTCATACTGCCTATGTAAGGAGTGAAAATCATTGCCGATTTTTTTGGGAAGCAAATAACACATTTATTTTAGTTTTAAATGAGGCTATGGGGAATGTTTGGATAGTTGTTCATAAAAGCTATAAATTTGTAAAAGGGAATTTTTAAAACTTATTTATGGCAATGAGCATAGATTAATTATGATGGCAACCTTTATGGGACTACTTTACTCCACTCATATTATTAATTAATGTCAAAAAAATCACTCATAAATTTATGTTTGTATATACATTTAATGGCTTTTCTAGTGGACATTAGGGATAGATGTATTGGTAGTTGGATTTAGTTGATAGTTAAAAATTTAGGTCATGCGATGTTCACAAGGTAGGTATCAAATGAAAATATTCATTGGTTGATCGATATCATTTATTACCACAACCACTATATAAATTATGATCATTAAATACAAATGTGAATAACACGATACTATTATAGGAAAATGTAATCTCCCAACAAACTGAACCTACTACTGACAACGTTTTTCCACCCAAGGCATTCAAAAAATTGTCAAAATTATTTTTATAAATTAAAATAATAAAGTAAACCAAAAAACTCTTTTCATAGTTTTAGGTCAATATATAAACTCAATATTTTCAAACACATTAAAAAAAAAGACATGGAAAATGAGGCAACTACATTAATAAATGGATTTCTCTATGATCTCTTCCATACCTAAACATTTTTTGTTAGGTAGAGCCAAATATCTAAATTAAGAAAACCAAAATTTAAATATAATAAGAACAAGCCAAATATCTAAATTAAGAAAACCAAAATTTAAATATAATAAGAACAACCTAAAAAATTAGAATACTAAAATATATAATACATACACATCCTTCATATATCAGAAAATTGTGAAGAATTGCTAAGGAAAATAGGCTTACCTGCACAAGAATATGATTTCTACATATCTATCCATGATACCAAAATTTCTCTCAAATTTTAAAATCTCATATATAGACTAAAATTATTCATACATGCCTGATAAGTTTTTAATGTTGTCATTTATTTATGTCGATAACACATCAAGTGAACTTCACATCTTTACGTGCACATTAAAATATAGTAAACAAATAATAACATTTAGAGTAGAAACATAAATATATTTATTCACATGAACATTGATGTTTTATCTTAAGGAAAACACATCACTGAGAACCATACTCGACACTACCACATGGACACACTAACACATATGGCATACATCACAAGTAGGAGAAGTAGATTATATTCAATCTCCAAAAGTAAATTTTGAGCTGTGATCTAGTGGGAAAGAAAACGTTTAGTAAAGGATATATTTATAATTAATTTATAAAATTTATGTTTCTTAACAAAATTATCCAAGAAAAAAGGTACATATTAATATATTTGTCTTGTTAACGTTTGAAATATTTAGAGAAATGCATTTATAATGAAAAATGAGTAACTAAATAGGAAAACGAAATAATTTGAGTGTAGGTTTCCCTGACTGGAAGATTGATATTTATTGAGTAAGTGTTCAAACTTAACACTAAACTAATCCTCTATAAATATTTAATATATTGATTATAATTTCATATCCAAATTTTAAATAAAATTGAAACTTTTATTATGAGAATAATTTATTTATTTTTAAAGTTATCCAATAATAAGTTTAACAAAGATACCGACGTATAATACTCATTACCATATTTTCCACTTAAGTGTTATTACCTTTTGTAAATAATTTGAATATTTTTTTAGCTATGAACTATGCATATATTAAAATATAAAAATAATTTGAGTTTCAATTTATAAAATTATTAACATTATAAAGTTTTGTATTGGATTAATCCATTAAAATTTGACCCACTTCTTATATAATATTTTAGTATATTTAACTGATCACACAATATTGTATGGTTTTAAGATGCACTAATAATATTATATTATAAATATATGGATAGGCACTAATTATGTTTACACTTATCCATTTAATATTTACTAGATATGATTATTGATTAAGTATGTACTTAATTGAATTATGCTAATAATAGTGAAGTTTTATCTTAAGGAGTCCTATTGTATAGATATGCTTTAAATATTTTTTTTCCAAGTAATCTAATTTCTAAACCTAACCATGGAATATTTTGTATCTATATATGATAACAAAGAGGGAAACTGTTGAATCTAAGAACTACCAAAGCAAAACAAAATCCAATAGGCACAATTCATAATTTCTTAAAATAATAATATTTAATGGTTATTTGTAAAAAATTAAAAGATTTAAATAAAAGTCTTTAAATAAATACCAAATTGAAATTAGAGTTTGCATGAAAAAATTAGAAACTAAAAAATATATTAATAAATTAAAAGGCTACGTAGATCTAACTGACCCTTGCTATTTTTTATCAGCTTTTAGTTTTAGTAACTTTTACGTGTATGTTCAGGGACTATTAATTTTAGTCAATTTTACATGAAAAATTAGAAGGGAATAAAAGTAACAATTATCCCTTAAACCCAAAACTCAAAATGTTGGGTTAAATTTAACTCAAGTTCATGTCTAGTTACAAATTTATCTAATTTTCAAAATTAAAAACATGATTAGAAATACTAGAATTTAATTATGGACCCTAAGATGATATATTAAGGCCCTCAAAATATCTATGAATCAACCATAAGTTGTGTTTGCCTTTCCAATATATTTGTTTTGATGTGAATGAGAACTCGAGTAGGTTCCTAGATCAAAATTTATGACCTCCAAAAGGTAGATGTATGCATCAACAACTTCACTAGTAACTCTTTGACCATTTTAACTTATTTTTAACTAGCAATTGCATGAAGGAGTTAAAATGACAATGTTGATAAGGAAAAATAAATGGATTCAAATTGAAGGAAAGGGTTAATGCAACACATAGGATACACTTTTATCTTAGATTTTTTTATATGGATGTATACATGATAATGTGCTCTTGGTAATCAGTCAAAAGAGAAACGATATAAAATACAAAGAACTTACAAGGAGTGAACTCTTGATAAAATATAGTGCCAATAAAACCCTATAGTAACATCTAAAATTTTAATAAGTATAGAACAAAATTTAGGCATTTAATTAAACTAGTGTAGTAATGAAAGTAAGGGAAGGGACAAGTATGGAGATCAAGAGGGTGATGGAAGATACTAATGTATATTCATTATCTATCAATTTGTGCTACATTATGCTATGATAATATTAATAATTTTTACTGTTACCTTTGTCTTCATTTTTCCTCTAATTTTTTAATGTTACTTTAAGGGTTTCACACTACACAAATAAGGAGTGATAATCATACTAATTACGAATATTACCTTTGCCTTATATTTTTTATGCTCTTTCTTTGATTGTGATTATAATGGGTTCACATAGTATTGTATTTTTATAATATTACTAATTATTAATGTTTCCTTCATTTTGCATCTTTTCCAATATTTCAAGGATAGAAAACTTGAGAAAATGTAGCACTATAAAATACCCATGGTAACTTTTAAAACTTCAATAATCATTGGAAAAAAATTAAACATTCATTTAGAATAGTATAACAAGTAAAGAAAGGGAAATGAAGAGTTTGGGAAAGGAGAGGGTGATGATGAGGATGTTGATGCCAATACATAATCTATCAATTTGTATTGAAATTTTCTTGTATAATTTTACTAATTATTTATCTTATATGTTTTCCACCCTTTCTTTGATTGTTACTATACAGGCTTCACCATGCATAAAAAGGAAATTAAAATGAGCATTGGTACTTTTATGGAAGGAAATGATCCATTTAGTGTATTTTTGAATGAGGCAATGGAGTATGTTGGGGGTGTTGTCCATAAAAGATGGAAAATTGTAAAAAAGGATGGTTTGAACTTATTAACGGTGTTCAGCATAGACCATTCATGATGACAAGCTTTATGGGTCCATTCTAATCCTTAGATTAAAAATAAACCTAAAAAATAACCTATAATAATTTATTTGTGTATATGTAATTATCATCTTTCCAAGTGGGCGATGGGGGATAGATGGATATGTAGGTGGATGCAATTGACAATTGTAACTTTAGGTCATGCAATGTTCAAAAGGTAGATATTAAATGAAAATATGCCTTAGAATATTGATATGTAAGTTAAATAGAATTTAATTCAAATAATTTAATTATAATATCAATGATTACAACCTCCAATATATTTCATACGTTATGTAATAAAAGTAGATGCAAATGAAAATATCAAGACATTATTATAATTAAACATAGCCTCCCACAAAATTAAATATATTACTAAACATTTTATCAAATAAGGCATTTAAATAAATGTAAACATTATCACAAATTAAAAGTATAAAGCGAAAATATTCTTTTCATGCTCATAGATCAAGAGATACAATTCAAAAAAAAAAAAAAAAAGAGACAGAAAATAAGGCAACTACCTCAAAAAAGTGATTTCCCTACACTCTCTTGCACTCCAACATTATTTTGTTAGGGAGAGCCAAATAAATAAAGTAAGTGAATGAATGTTTCACTATCACAAAAATAAACTAACAAATCAAAATACTAAAAAATAAAAGTTATACACATTCTTTGCATCTCAGGAAATAACACAGAACTACTAAGGAAAACATGGTTACCTCCACATTGAAATTATTTTTACATACTCTCTACATGATATCCAAATTTATGACCTTCTATATAGATAAAAGTCTTCATACATGCTTGATATGTTGTTAATTTTGTTATTCATTTATGTTGATAGGTATACCTCTAATACTTATGTGCACATTAAAATTTAGAAAAATAATAATAACATATAATATATCAACAAAAATAGCTTCTTATGCATCAACATTGACAACATTCCTAATAGAAACTACATCACCACCAACCATACACATCACAAATAAGATAAATAAATTGTATTCATCCTCCAAAAATAAATTTTAAACACAAATATAAATAACAAAGTTTAGTCTAACATATATTTATAATTAATTACTAAAATATGGGTTTATTCATAAAAGAAGCCAATGAAATGAGATATGAATTAATATATTAGTCTTGACAACATTTTGAAATATTTAGTGAAATACAATTATCGCTACAAAATGAGTAACTAAACATGCAAAGGTAATAATTTGAGTGTAAGTTTTCGTAATTGGAAGAGTGATATTTCTAATTATAGTACTCAAATTTACCATTGCACCAAGCCTCTACAATATTTAATATATTGTTTATAATTTTACATTTAAATTTAAAAAAAATAAAAAAAGGTTATCATAATTTTTTGTTTTTTTTTTAAAGTTCTATAATAAAAGATTTAAAAAATATACCACATATATAATATGAAGTATCATATTTTCCATTTAAACTTAAAATGACCATTTTATAAATCATTTGAGGATTTTTTAAAGGATATTCTTACTTGTAATCTAGATATTTATTTAAACATAAAAAAATATTTTATTTTTTATTTACAAAATGTTTAGTTTTAAAAAATATTTATTATATAAAACATGAAAATGAACCATCACATTAATTACAACATAATGACCTAATTAAATTAATATAAAGTAAGATGAAATTAAAATCTCATAATTAAACATAGGGTCATCACTAAAAAGCATAAAATTACATAGATGTCTATCATGTGAATGGAATGACACAAATCCCTTCCACCTTAGACGTTAGAAAAGTATTTTTTTCAAGGGAAAAAGTTAAAAATATTAGTTTTCAAAATATTTCATTAATTAAATTGTTATAAATTAAAAATTAAATTTATAAAAGTCAAACAAATAAACATTATATTTAAGAATTATTTTTATTAGTTTCTAATAGAGATCCCCCATAATTATAATCTTTGTCACACAAAATGCATTTTCTTCAATCTTGGTTTTTGGAAATAATGAAATTATGATCATACAAAATTGTACAAATTTTTTTGAAACAAAAAAATATATAAAATTAAAAAATTTGATATCAATGTTATTGATGAAATTGACATAAAATATAATTATATCTATATGTATGTAAAGATATTTATTTGAGCTTAACTCTCTTGGACAATGGTTACATTATTAATTTTTGATTTATGCATAACAAGTTATCAAAATAATATAATATTGTAAACTTATTTTTTAACATAAAATTTAAAATAAAATTTCAACCATTCATAGAAGTCTTTTTAAAATAATTTTATAATATCATGCTATCAAACAACATAGTACTATTATAAAAAAAAAATAATCAGTTTTTTATGTTATTCAAATGATAATCTTACTTTTTAATGACAAAAGAAACCTTTTAGAGATTTGACAAAAATAAAATATAACCCTACATACATATTAATTTTATTAAAAAATGACTTATGTACATCAAGTTATCAAATCAAAAAAATATTTTAAATGCACAACTTAGTTTTACATAAACCTTAAGATGAGTCATAAACTATTCACATAACTTTTATTACAAGAATTCAATATTTCCATGTCATCAAACAACACAATAAAGTCAAAGATTAAAAAAAAATGAAGATAGGTATTTTTTTGTGTTATTCATAAGATAAATATTATCTTCTAATGACAAAATATGGCTTTTGAAAGAATAATATCATGATGAACTTGCACACTTATACAAAATATTATAAGAAGAATAAACTTATTAACTTAAAAAAATTGTATTTTGGTTTACAATGAAATATTTTCACCATATTCATATAGAAATACTTATTCAATTTTAACTTATATAACAATGACTACATACTCAATTTATAATTGATTTTTACATACCCCTAAGAAGAGTCATAAACCATCTACAAAAGTGTGTGTATGTGTGTGTGTCTATATATATATATATAGCTAATGATTTCATCGTATCAAATAACTTAATACTACAAAAAACATTATTTATTCATTAAGATATTCAAAGAGCAAATCTTAATTTTTGAGTATTGAAAGAAACAAATCATGGCCATAGAAAATTGTACATAAATTTGTCAGAAAAAGAAATATATTGATTAAAAAAATTGACATTATTATCAACAATAATATTGAAACCAATAAAACATTGAATAAATAAAACAAATTGTCAAATTAACATTAATTTGGTTTAATAAAATATCAAACAAACCTGTTAATTCTTATATATTTTAAAATCAAACATAAATTAAACATAATAATAACCACACGTCAGTAACAGAGAGATGTGATGGTATTCATCCTCCATATTCATTTTGGACTATTGAATATGCACTACTTGGAAGGCTACTTTTAATAGAGGCACGTCTACAGCTATAATTAAAACAAAAACTAATAAAAAAATGGGGAGGAGAAGAGATTTAAATGTTGGTCACACCTTATTTCAGTTTTGAAATTATATTACCTAATAACAATAATAATAAGCTAAAAAAAAATTTGATGTATTACCTTTATATTTTTTTTCGATGAAATATATATGTATATATATATATATATATTAACTTAATATAAATATACAAATAATTTAAAAAAAAAATAGGGTGGTATGAGAGCATGCCATGACACACTAGGCAGAGCCTAAGAGCAAAATCAAATGTATCATAATGTAGGTAAATCCTAGAAACAAGTCACTAAGTCACAAAATCATAATAAGAGATACATTTTTTGTAGGAAGAGCAAGGCCAAAAGGTGGAGGATCTATATGAGTAGGACCCTAGCCTAATATTGACAAATCATTGCCATCTAGAATAGGCTCCCAGTCATTAACTTGGGCAGTGTTTATATCATCATCTACTTGTGTCCAAGTGAGTGAGAATGCCAAAGAGAGATTGGAGAACTTATGTATTAGGTCCACAAGGCCTCCAAGTGGTTCCCCTAAGTATTTGGGCATGGAGTAGGAGGAGGATCACCCCAGCCATCCTACCCAGTAGGGGAAGGAGGTGGTCATTGCCACCCTTGCTGCTACCTAGGAGGGGAAATGCACTAGTATGGGGTACCACTATGAGAGTGACACCTAGAAAAACTATGATGATGCCCACCATGAGGTAGTTGAGGTACTCTATCATCCAATCTAGGATCCCTAAATGGAGAAGGTAGAACTTGAGCCATATACAAAGAGAATCTCCCCAATGAGAGAGGAGATCCTAAAGATAAAAAAGATCCATAACCAAATTATTGGCTTGGACTTGAATCTGTAAAAGAACATTGAAAATGATAGAAGATTTGTGAAAATAAAAAACATTAAAATTAGTAGAAACATCATTAAATACAAAATTATTTCTTTCTTTTCAAACCCAGAAGAAAATATACACTCTCAGAGTATGTCAGACTTACATGTATTTGAAGGGCATTATAGGTTTGTCTCCAAGGAAGATATGTTTCCAAATAAAGAGTTTGGGCTAGAAAGGCCTGAAAAGATCATGGATCCAAGTCCATACCCTTTGAGATTTGGAATAGTACCAGAAGAGATGAAGAAGCATCTCAAGGAGGCCATAAAAGAGGAAAGTAGGTAGGTGGACTCTAAGTTGAACGAGTCTTCTACCAATAGGTAAGCCTTGGTACAATATATACCAAGAAAAATGATCAATCTTGGGCTTCACACAAGGCCCAAAAACAATGTTAAAGTGAAAACCCCAAATTTTAATAGATGACTGTAGCCCCCAAAAGGCATTAACCTTGTCAATCATGAGAAAATGGGTGGTGAGCCATGCATAGCCAAGTTGAGGAGTGTAATTGTGAAAAAGGGTCTTAACATACCATTTCCAATCTTTCCACCATGACCAAGTGGAATGAACCAAGATTTTATGGAGCATGGAAGTTGGGATGACATTGAAGATCTCTTTGTAGGATCCCTGGTCCATATTGGATAACCAAAATTTACCTTTTTCCTCTTCCCAAGATAACCAAGAGAGAAAGAACCTACATAACATATCTTGGGTATTATGAATTCTTCTACGATAAATCATGAGGGTGTTGATGCAAAGGATGCTAATTGTAAGAAAAAATGGGAGAACACCAAAGAGAGTGTGCATTAGTAGTGAGCCCATTAGGGAAATTGGAGCCATTTTAGATAAGCTATGTCTTAATATTTTCCCAAACCTTACAAATTATTTTGGCCATAAAGGATCCAATGATCTAGATGGGAGACTGGATGAAGAGTAAATTGGGGAAGTCAAGCCCTTTCCAGGCTTTCTTGCACTTGGGTAAGCACAAGGAGATATAGTGTTTGAGTAACACCTTCCAAGCTTTTGGGCCCTCAATGGCCTGCACAATCCATTTAGTACATAAGGTAGTTTATTATTGAGTGATGTCAATGCGTCCCATCCCTCCTGCTTCACATGCGAGGCAACAATATTCCTAAGCCACCCAATGGAATCCTTTACCTTATGGGAAATTGGCCCAAAGGAAATCTTTGAGAAATTTCTCCAACGTTTTGTTATATTTTCTAGAAGGTACCTATCATGATGAGTAGTGCACATGGGTGGATGCAAGAACATTCAAGCAAATTTCAAAAAAAATTGCCAACAAAAGAGACTTGGTCACCTAGTATTCAAGCTTCTTATCAACTCTGTCAATAACATATTCTGATAGAAAAGGTGGTGAGGCATCAAAATTAAAGGGGATGGCAATAAAATTAAAGGTTTCATCATGTTGGATCCACTTCCAATAGAATTTAGTATCCCGTGCTGTCAGAGGGAGGTATGATTATCTATAGCAATGAGTTTTCTACCATTGGATGCTGGAGCTAGAGGTCAGGTAGAAGGTGTCAAGACACTATAAGGAATTTTTTCACATTGGCTTCATCTTTAATTAAGGTAGGGAAGGAGTCATATTCAAAGTGGAAATTAAGCAGTTGTATTTATTTGTGTGGATTAGCTACATTGGGAGGGAATAAATTCCTTTAACAAGGCCACTATCTTGGGCATTACTAAGAAGATATCTAAAACCCTCAGCTACAAGAACATATAAGGTATAAGCTAGAGGGAAGCCTTAGAAAATGGAATAGAATAAGATAAATTTCTCAAAGGTTAATCCATTAGTAGAGAGGATACTTAAGGCATCTAAGAAAAGCATATTAATAGTTTGAATGAAGATGGGCTAGAAGCCCAAAGCTTGAAGCATGGATAAGATAAAAGGCCATTCGATGTGATCATAAGATTTTTTAAAGCTAATTTTGATGAACATAGCTTGTTGCCTAGATATTATCTCCCAATCCATCCCTTTTTAGATGATAATGATGTTATCCAAGATATAACAACTTTTGATGAAGCCTATTTTTTCTGGATGCACAATGAGAGGTAACATATTACACAACTAGATTTCCAAAGCCTTGGCAATAATTTTATAGGAAACATTCATGAGGATGATGGGTTAATAGTTGTAGCTCAACTTAGTATCTCCCTACATAGATGTGAATTTGATATTTTATTTATTTATATTTTTACATAGTGAATGTGCATGAAACACGTCTTGATAAACCTTATGTAAATCACTACCCAAAAGATCCCAAAGAGTTTTATAAAATTCATAGGGGAAGTCATCAATTCCAATGGCTTTGTCATTATCCATGTGAGACACTAATTTATGTAAATCATTAATAGTGAGGGTCTTGTCATAAATCACCTAATGGGTAGGAGTGAGTTTACATGGCACCATTGAAAGACATTGCTAAAAGGTAGTGTCACACTTAGTCGAAGATGCTTGAGATTTGAAAACATGATGATAATGGTGGATAAAATATTGCACAATCTAAATAGTCTCTATGAGTCTATTACCAGCTTAAGTAATGACTTGTATTTTTTTTGAGTTTTTGGCTCACAATAATTGAAAGAACTCCTTAGAAGCTTTGTCCCCTATTTTAAGCCAATGAAGCCTAGATTTGACTTAATCTCCTTGGGCATTGTAGTTGTTTACAATATGAATGTGGTGCTTCAAAGATGTAACTCTCACCTATAAGATCTCATTAAAGGGATCTTTTTCCAGAGTTAGAGTTGTGTGGCTTAGCTATAAGGTATTAGTAGGGTAAAAGTGTCTCCAAAGTTTGGCAAGTTGGTGGACATAGATCTAAAAAAAGTGGGAGGTCATTCTAATGGCGTCATCCAACCAGAGAATCCAACCCAATTCTTGGGAAGGACATGGATCTAAATTCCAAACATTCCTAATGTGTGCCACAATGGGCCCATGCTTGAGTAAGGAGGTGTTAAGGAAGAAATGCATTTTGTGGACTTTGGGTTTCATGAACTATCATGCCACATGAAACCAAATGGAGGAGTGATAAAAAATCCCAAGATTTAATATCACCTACACTGAAGGAAAAAAGTAGTTATCAAAGATAAGTATGCTTGGTTGGACATAATTGCCCTATCTAGATGCTTCAAAATTTGAGCGGAGCCTTCCATTAAATTACTCTAGGTGTTCCAAAATGTACCAATAGGCTATCAAGTTAAATTGGGGTCATAAAGGCCCCATTTAGTGTACATGTAAAACCATGCCTCCCTTTCACCAGCTACCAACCTCACAGTCAAGTGGCCCATTTTGTCATTGGGAGATGCCACCATATTAAAGTCACCATATAATACCCAATAGGCATCAGAGATATCATTCATAATCCACTTCAATAAATGGGTATGATCTAAGGCATCATTTGAGGCATAATTATTAATAAATCCAAAAGAGTGGTTGTCAATGTTAAAAGGAGTGCATACTAACTGATTGGTGGGGTCCATGCCAGATTATACTGTGGCTGCCACCTTGGAGAAATGAAAGTGATCACCCTTCCACATCAAGTAGCATGGTTGTTATAAAGAATGATACTATCATTCCAGATGGAATTAATGACAGTCATCAATACAAATTCTTTCATGTTGACTTCCTACAAATAGAGAATGTCTATCTCAATAAACTTCCTTCTAAAATCATGGATAACAATCTTGCATTTTAGGTCTATGAGACACTAAACATTCCATAAAAATAAATTCATAGATGATGGGTGTTAAGGGACATGTCCTTCAAGTCTAGCACTTCTAGGGCATCATACCGATTTTATAGAAAGTGCCCAGGATTGGCACTCAAGAACTCATATTGTTTCCTCAAGTCAGGTTCAGTCAGAAACTCTCCTTCCTCCACCTCATCAATTCTCCAAGGAGGGTTGTGAGAGAATTTGAGCGTATCCCACTGAGGAAGAAGTGGAAGAGTGGTTTTTTATGAGTCTAAATAATTGGGCATAGAGGCCTTGAAACCCTGGCATAAAATGTTAGTAGCCATAGGAGTGTTAAACACCTTGGACTTTTGTGCTAATTTCAAGGCTATAGCTGAAGAGGTCTCTATAATAATAGGAGCCTACTCCTATGGGCCATTGCTCAAAGATGGATTGATTTCATTGGGAGTAGGAATTGAGTTTATGTATTTGGTGTGAGTATTCTTCTTGCCAACCATAGTTCAACTATCCTCATCTAGTGTCTTTCTAGATTTAGTAGAGGGATTGTTGGATATGCTAAGTGGTTGGATGCATTATTACAAGCCAATTGAAGGGGACAATACCATATCTTATGATATATGGCTTGGTAGTGTAAGCAAGTGTTAGTTAAGTTTATATACAAGACTCACTGAGAATGCCTTATATCCCCAACCTAGATGTCCACAAACTACTTGCAATCTTGGGAGAGGTTTACTTATACACATGCCCTTTTTGTAGTCTAAGAGAGTAGAATGAATTTTGTTCATGACAAACCACATTGCCTATGGAGGACACTATCTGGTGAGTAAAGTGTTAGCATGGGAGTGGGAGGCCTAAAAATTCAACCCAAACTAGGACATTAAGAGCAATATGATTTGAGACCACAAAGTCTCATGTCTAGGGTAAAGAACCATAAGTGAGTTCCTGACATACCAAGTGACAGAATTATGGAGGATTCCTCTAGCATGGGATGGGTTAGAAAATCAAAAGAAAAAGAAAACCTTAGTCATGTTCTGGATGCTCTCCAACTTAATGTTGTGAGATGCCTAGTGAGTTTGTACCCAAGACCGTAGCATACTTTCAAAGAGAATTATCCTGACAAAATATCCTATAAAACAAAACTTCTCTAACCATTAACATGTTGAATTAAATTTGCGAATAGGCAATATAATATTAGGTTTTTAAGCATTACCTCATGGTAAACCTTCAAGACAAACTTCCTCAGGTGCTTGTAAGGGGCCATTGGTTGATGCTCCTCTATTAATCTACACAGCTAAAATAGCCAAGATAGAATGGAGAGAAGACATTATAAAGGCTGGCCATTATACGACAATAAATGCTAAGTCTCGTAGGTGACTAAGGCCATGATATGATACAAGGCTAGTCAAAAGGAAATATAAGAGCCAACTCAATGATGTGCATGGAGAAAACCCTAGCAAAACAAAAAAAAAACAAAAAAATACCTTTCTATTTTAGAATAATATGCTATGACTTTTTAAGTGCCATGCAATATAGTCCTATAAGTCATCAATTTCTCAAAGCCACATATGTGCTTAACTTTGATTGAGGTTAATTAGTATTAAAAAAACTACTACTTGTATACAAAGCTATAATGAAGTATTCAAATGTATTATGTACACTATTGAGAAACTAATCCTATCATTGGTTATTAATTTGGAAAAACATAAAACACGAGTTTGAATAAAAGATTATTGTGGAATCGTGGGAGTATACCATAGTAAATACCTTTGGGTTAACTAAATTATTAATAGTTATACTAGTGAATTTTAATTAGGAAGTGATTCTAGAATATATTCGACTTTAGTTTTAACCTTCGCATAACCAAATATTTTGTCAATTGTTAAGAAACATTACAAAACTATTTTTGAAAGAATTGTGGGATTAATATTATGCCAAACATTTGCAAAGTATTGAGTTTCATTTGATTTAAATTTCCTTTGTTATTTTTAATTTATTTTGTCATTTATTAAAATAATGGGAAAAGATTATATAAAAGTCATCTTTATTTTCATTTATATTATATATATGGTTTAGGGTATTAAATATTTGATGTTTTTAGAGTCCATATATTAAATAAATAATTTTTTGGAATATATTGTGTAAAATTTTTATTGTTTTTCATAAAATAATATTTTGGATCCATATATATGGTCTTTCATCAGAGGATAATTAAAATATAGAACAATATGACCTTGTATTCCATAGAAATTGTTAAAAATGACAGTTGTAAAAAAAAATCTAAAAAATAAAATTAACCATTGTAAAAATTTGTCAAAATAAGAAAAAAAGACAATTGTAAATAGAATCTGAGTGTTATAGAATTATTATCTATAATTAATATTTATACAACTTAAAATTAAAAATATTATTATATTATAAACAATATTTAATATTTATAATTATTAAAAATGTGATTAAAAATATTATTAAATATTTATTATGAATAATATTTGTAATAATACAAATAATAACAATTATTATATAATTTGTAATTAAATATAATAAAATATTATTAATATTCAAAATTTTAATCAAAAATATAAATGTATTTGATATTTTGCATATCAAAACTCAATTAATAATTAATACATAAAATATCCATAAAACTATAATAATATTTGTAAAAATAATAATTTGTTAATATTTATAATATTACAATTATTACTATTTATTATTATAAATTTATTAAGTACTTATAATATTATAAATATTTTTAAAATTATTATATATAACTTTACATCTATTAATATAAATATTGTTTATAATATTATATTTGTAATATTATAAAAAAACACATTTTATTATAAAAATTAAAATTAAAAACCTAATAAAACAAAACTAATATGAAATAAAATATAAACATATGGAAATTATAAATAAAAATATAAATAAATCTGAAAGGACCTAATAATATAAATGATAACAAATTAAATAAAGAAAGATATAAAAAGAAGAAATCAAACAAAAATTAAAACAAAGAAAACTAACCTAACATTAAGAATTAGTTTATATTGGCTAGTAGGTCCTCCAATACAAATTAATTCTTAGTAAATGTTAGGAATTAATTTATACTGTGGTAGTAGGTGCTCTAATATATAATAATTCTTAACATTATAAAATTAATAAAAAATAATTATAAGTATAATAGATATCTTAATTGAAATAGGAAAGAGTTCAAAAACACATGCCCTAAAACCTTAAGAAAGGATAAGGAAGAACCAATAAGCTCTATAAATCATAGGCTTCATTTCTATTTAGATTGTTAGGATGTTACAAGATTTCAATGGATTTTTTTACTTCACACTTTTGGAGGTGATTTTCTCTAACAATGATTCTAGCTTCCTCAATGTTGATATAATGTTTTGTCTTGAAGGAGTGCTCAATAACATTCACTTTTTCTTTTATTTTAGTCTAGATATTTTTTGCATCCTCTCTAATTCTGGTGTAAATAGACCTTCCTATCTCACTTATGTACAAGGTATACCATAAAAGAAATAAATGATGTAGAGTCCACTTTGAAAACTAGAATCCATAAAATTTCAGGTATTATATCTCACCTTATGTATGATATTTTGATTAGGATCCATAAAACTTCAAAGATTAAAATCCATATTATATAATTAAAATATAATATTTAGATGGTGTTTTATAGGTAAATGAACCCCAATCTAATATATTTATAAAAAATTGAATTCAAATCTATTTCTTTGTATAATTCTACATCCAATTGTTGGAATTCAAAAAAAAATTAAGAAAAAAATAGATAAAATGGATAAGTGAAATTTGATAAGATAATTTGACAAAATCTAAACTTACTAACACTAAATTTTAATAATTATTTTATTAGTATTCTTTAACTTCTAAAGTATATTAATTTTTAATAGCTCATTCTATTGCAAGATACTAACATGCTAACCAGCCTCCTAACCCTCTTCCTATCCCTCTTAACCCTCTACCTAATCCTCCTAACCTTCCTATCCCTCCTACAGTTCCACAAGATCCCCTAGGTAGTCAAGAGGATCTAGCTAAAAACATAGTGAAAATAAAATAGAAATTGAACTTAGAATTAAGAAAATAATGGACCCCACATTGATGAACATGCATTACATCTATTTTTCCAATTCCCTAGAGTCAATATTAGGTCAAGTTGACTTGATAATGAGTGAAATTGACATATGTGCATCATATACGGATAAATTTAAGGCTTATTATGATGATAATTTGTCAGCACATGAGGTGAAGGATAAATAAATATCAAAACACCTTATTTATACCTTATTCATTGACTCAACAACCAATGCATCTTTTATAGTGATCACCAAACATTCCCCAATACACCTATGTCAACATAATTTGATTAAAAATAATTTATGGCACTAATTTTGGATGGTGTTTTATTACCCAACATGTAATAACCATGAGGTCCCATTATATTTTTTGAAGTAACTCTAACTTTAATTTAAATCCCCAACTATTTTGACTATGGTGAGTTTCAAGGCTGAGGGAAAGTCTTTATGCAGGGTCCAGGTCCATGTCCTATGGCTAATCAACTTACAAATATCCCTACCCAAAAGCCACTTTAGCTTGATATATCTTTTACGATGAAAAAGGTCATGAAGATTGACAATTTACATGCACTTAGTGTGCTTACTGATACACTCCTTTAGCATACGAGTAGAATTTTTGAGACTGGTGTTAGAGATATGCTACCTAATGTCCACACTCAATCTCACCATTTTGGATGCTATGGTGATATATGTAATGGACCTTCAGATGATAATGGTGGTGATTTTGAGGTCTTCAATGATATATTCATGAGTGATGAGTTTTTGGCACATATATTTGGTGTGCACACATTAGTCACTACACACGTGCATGTATCTTTTATATAAATATCATGTTAAATTTAAGTTTTTTTTGTATTTAAAAGGTAACAATTAATTTTCACATAATTTGAATAATATCTATGTTTTTTTTATATTATAGGAGGAGCTAGTACCTATATCTTCATGGCCCACAGTGATGTGAATAGAAATTATATGTTTTAGATGGGTTAAAAGATATAGAGAGAAAATATATAAGTTAATAATGATCAACCATCTAGATAGTCTCTTTCAATGTCTAACGATCTCTCTCTCTCAATTGTTTTTTCAAAATATATTATTCCTTCTATTTATTCTAATTGTATTACTAGTGTTCCTTAACCTTTTCAAACATATTTTAATGCTTCACATTTTTTTTAATTATCATCTCTTCTTCATAGTGTTTCTTAAGTACTCTAAATTTTCATTGCTACCTATAATACCACTACTTATCTTTCAAATCCTGAAGTTTGTTCCCTTGTGTGAATCATGCATGTTATGAAATAGCTTAAATCCTATAGAAAACTAAGTAAGGTAGTTTGTTCAGTTGATGACTACAGTAGACACACCTCTATCTCTACAAGTAGAGACAAACACACACATTACTACCATAATGCCATCTACATAGGCACTTAGTGAGGTACATGTTGAGTTGTAATTTTGAATTGTATAAAAAGTTTTTTTAAAATAATTTTACTATATACTTGGGAAAATATAACTTATGTGAATATATTATGTCTATAGGGTTTTCGTATGACATATGATAGTCTAATTTAGATGATTATTAGGGAACCTTCTTTTGTTTATTCCTCATTTCACATGCCTTTTCTTACACTTCAACATATTAGTGACCCTATTAAGCATCAGGTGTAGATTGAGCATGATCGGAAGATTATAGTAAACACATGTTTAAATTATTTTTTGTATTTTATTTTAGAATTAATTTATGAACCTAGTCACATGTATAGTATGTAAATTTTATAATAAAATTTGTACTAAAATATGTTCAACAATAGACTAGCTATGAGTATAGAAGGGCACATAGTCATATCTTGGAGGAATCCAAGGCATCTAAGGGATCTCCATCTATAGGTAGGGCATCCCAGGGATTATCTTATTCAAGGAAGCCAAAGAGAGGGAGACTATTTGAAGAGTAAGATGTCTTAGATAATGTATGTATTTGTAATCCTATGTTTCAATTTATGTGTTTTTGGAATTGTATGCATATAATAAATTCACCAAACATTCTATTATATTGTTAGATGATGTACTTTTTTGTATGCCTATATTGTAATGTATGTGTTATTAAAATTATATACCTATATGAAATTCGTCCAACTTTATATTATGTTCTTATTTGGTACATATTTATGGATTTTATGGATACATAAGTACACACACACACACACACACACACACACACACACACATGTATGTATGTTCATTTTTTTCGGATACATAAGTACACACACATATGTATATATACATACATATGTTTATATGTATGTATGTATATTATGTTCTTATTTGATACGTATTTATGGACTTTATGGATACATAAGTACACACACACACACACACACACACACATGTATGTATGTATGCTCACATTTTCTAGTGATCATATTTTTCATGTACAATTTGGCTAACATTATTATTGCAAAAATAGATTTGTTGTTTGTATGGCCATATTTATATATCATCTTCTTTAATATTTCATCTGTGTAATTTATTAATACTATCTTACACTATTTTAATATGTGTTGAAATTAAAATTAAATGAAACAAAATAGTGTAATGTTTGAGATGGAGTCAGATATTACTATGAAGTACCTCCCATGATTAGACTACACCATTTATCACTATTATAATGTGGATACCCTTGATAAACTAATTTAATATCATTTTAGAATTGATATTCATGATTTGTAATCATTAAATTTATAGACATACCATATTTCTATTATAAGTACAATTAAAACAAACAATGGAATACTCATCTCTTGCACACCTTCTTCAGATTCCATTTTACATTTTATGTATGCATGTTTGATGAAGTGGTTATGTTCTATCTCCTCCTTTCAGATGTTATCTCTTAGGATATGCTTTGTATTCTTGTTTGGAGATGCTTTTTTGGCCCTCTGAAGTAGTGAAAGATTGTAATTCTCATGCCTCTTGAGGCCTTGGAATATTTTGGTGGTTATAGCTCTTTTGTTTCACTTCATAAAATATTTTCTCACCATATCCATTTCACTTATCTTGTCCATTTATTATCTTCTCATCATATATTCACTCCACTATTCAGAAGTATTGAAACACTGATAATAGATGTTGTCAAAGTTGAAGTTGTAGTTGGAGAACTCTACCTCTGGTACTTCATGGATCAAAATTGGAATTACAAACAAATCTTGGGTGGTAGGCAAAATATAGGACTAGGTTCTTGGAATCCAATGATGCCTAGTTCAAAGACCCACCACCTATTACAACCTCAAGAATGCCTTTTTCAAAACTTGAAAAATATAGGTTTAAGCCTAACTTTAGGTATGCATAAAATGGAAACTATAATTCATTTATATTAATTATAAGAATGCTCATATGCATGTTAAATATATTTAATTCCACCTTAAATCACATTGATGTAATCTTAAATATGAATCTATAGAATAAGTTGTAATGATGGGTCTTAAAATATAATGCTTTTTCCAGTGAAGAGATAATTTCTTGTTCTCCAACTATCATTTCTACCTAAGAGACCTTCAGGTGCAAGTACCTAAATTTGATCACATATATATAGTTAAATTACACATGTTACCATGACCAAACCATACAAATGTACTAGTAATCACAATTTTACTAATATTTAGGAGAGTAGACAAACTAACAATAGATGTTTTCCAAGTTGAAGTTGTAGTTGGAGAACTCCACCTCTAGTGATTTGTGCCTAGAAACTAGAATTTTAAACACATTTGAAGTGGTGGATAATTTTAAATACCTAGGTTTTGGTCTTTAATCATGTTCTATCGAGAGACCCACTACCTATTTTGGCCTCAATAATGCCCTTCCTAGAATAATAAAAAAATATTTTTAACCTAACTTCAAGCGTGTGGAAAATGAAAATTTTAAGGCATATGCATGAACTAAAATAAACCCCACATGCATGTTGAATCCTTATCATTTTACCTTGAATCAATTCAATCTAACCTTAGATATGAATTTATGGCATAAGTTGTAGCGACGTGTTCTAAAATATAATATTTTTCCACTAAAGAGACAAGTTCATATCCTCCAACTGGCATTTATACCTATTAGACCTCTAAGTACAAGTCCCTCAATTTGATCATTTCTATATAGGTAAATTACATGTTCTTTTTTGATCACTACATCTTAATTCACCTCTAATTATGTTTTCACTATTGTTCAGGAGTATGGAAACATTGACAACAGATATTGTCAAAGTTAAATCTATAGAAGGAGAACCCTACCTTTGGTGTTTCATGGCTCAAAATTGGAATTTCAAACACATCTAAGGTGGTAGATAATGTCTATAACTAGGTTCTTAGCCTTTTATCACACTTGGTTGAGAGACCCAGTACCCATTCTAGCATTAAGAATGCCCTTACCAAAACAAGAAAAATATAGTTTTGGAGAACTCTACCTTTGGTGTTTCATGGATAAAAATTGGAATTTCCAACACATATAAAGTGGTAGATAATTTATAGGACCAAGTTCTTAGCCTTTGATCATGCCTAATGGAGAGACCCATCACCCATTCCATCCTTAAGAATTCCCTTCCCAGAAAAATAAAAATGTAGTTTTAAGCATAACTTTAGGAATGTATAAGATAAACACCATAAGTAATTGGCATGGACTGGAAGATCCATCACATGTAACTTAAATACCTCTAATTTTACCCTTAATCATGTTAGTGGACCTTGGAGATGAATCCATGGAAAAAATTGCAATGACATTTCCTTAAATACAACTTTTTTATAGTGAAGACACAAGTTCTTGTCCTTTGATTGGCATTTTTACAATCAATTTTCAATTTAGGTTCACTAATTACTAAAACATACAAGCCATTTATAGTTTTTTTAAAAATCATAGTCTATTAAAATCATGGTGTTTTAATTTAGAAACTAATCATAAAATATGAGTCTGAATTAAAGATTATTATGGACACATGATAGCATACCATAGTAAATACATCTGGCTTATCTAAACTATTGTTAGTTATACTTTTTTGCATTAAATGAATTTTTAAATTGAAATAACCACAAATTTATTTTTGTAATTGTATATCAGAGTAATTTTGGACACATGTTAGGCCCACTTACAAGTCTTGTTAACATGATGAAACCAATATATGGACTTTACATATATCAACTAAAACCGAATGAGGGGAAATGAGACAATTAGCTAGAGGTAAACACATACAAAAGGTGCTATGGGGAAGCTAATTATATTATAAGGACTATGGGATTTAAGTTGTATCAATGTACGCATACACTGATAAGTCATAACTTCCATAAATAACACTCATACTTACACATAGGACCCTTTCTAGGTTCTTAACCATAGGTAAATACCTCACTCTCCTCATTGTGTTTCAATCCCACTCAAGGATTTTTAAGTTAAAGTATTGGTTTAAATGAGAAGGATAACATTGTTTCCCTAACCTATCATTTAGGTTAATCATATACTTATATCAAGAATACATGCTATATTAAAAAAGTAATAGAATGAATTCAACACTTGAATATGTTGATTTAGTAATAAAAAAATTATATTACGACATAAGTAAACATATATTAAGTACAAGCTTATTTAGTGCTATCAGCTAGTTTATAACAACTTACAACCTTTATGGTCATCATACTATTCATACACCATTTATACCAACACAGATGTTCATAACAGTTTATTATGTAGTTATAACTCAACATTGTAATTCTATAGTCTATACAACTATTTCGATTAGCATAACCAATGTGATAATAAAAGAGTTTAAGGAATTTAAGTAATTAAATATAAAATATGTATTTAAAAGAAATAAATTATACAAGAATTAGGTAAGAACTTAAAATAGAATCCTCTACAATCCATATTCCATGAATGCTTAAAGATATCATTGTGTTAAGAATACATTTGTAATTTAACTAGACAACAAAAAACAACAAGCAATAAATAGCAGTATTCAAGCATGGAATCCAACATCATGAGGTTTATCCAAATTTTAAAATGAGTGGAACCCAAATAAAAGGCTCCTTGTAAGTAACTCTTGAGAATTTCACTATTGGCAGTCGAAGTAATAAGGTAAGCAAGTATAGCTATCGGGAAGGAAGGTGAAAGGAAATAATGAGAATACAACTTAAGTCTTATTCAATGGATAAAAGTGATATAGTAACTTATTTACCATCTTGATTTGATTATGGTTTCCTTTAATTTCATTTATTTAACCAATTGAATTATCTAAGTAAAACATTGTACATTTTCATTCGTAAATCATAAGAATTAATTAAATATTAATTCCTTCATTAAATAATACAAGCATGTACTTATTAATCTCATATTTAATAATTCAACACACATGAATTAAGAATTAATTTCTTATATTTGTAAATAAAATATATACTTTGGACATAACTAGGTATGTCTAAAATGCATGATAGAAGGGAGAATATGATTTATTTTCTCATGCACCAACTATTGAATTTTATGCATTGTTGTAAGGATTAAGTGGCTTGTATGCATCTATGTACTTATATCCAAAAATTAATATGCTAAACTTCAATACTAAATCAACTAATGCAAGTTAAATTCATAAATTGTATATAATATATCCATTATGAATTAAAAAATTTCAGATTAAGGAACTAATACAAAACATCTACGAATATGTTTTCTTAAGGCTATATTAAGTATTAAATTTTTATATCATAACTTATATTTGATTTATGTAAAAATATCCAATTAAATCCTAGGTTAGCATTCTTATATTTAATAATTTTGCTATAATCAAGAATTAATAATCATTTTAATGATGTATGTATGTATGTATCTATCTAGCTATCACAACTTAAACCAACTTGAATATAATTAATCATCATAAAAAAATATTATCTCAATTTAAAATTACTATGACAAGGAATACATATATATAAAATCTAACATAGTACCAAATTAATTCCCAACTTTTTATGATAATAAATAATATTAAATCAATGACTAATCAACTCAAGAATCAAATAATACAAGGTGCTTATATAATAGCTTTAACCAACAATTAATTTACCTCTTCAATATTTAATTTCCATTTTCAATCCATTCATAACATTTGTTATAAGGCATCAAGATCAATATAACAATTAGTTAATGTTAAAGCTAACAACTACAATCAATGTTACCCATACATATTACTAATTATTCAAATTAATAATTAAAATATGTTACCATCTTCCATACAAACTCATCAAAGCATGGAGTCAAACACAAACATGCTAATCAATGATGAACCTACTGAACTAATCTTATGAGCCCAACCATCATTGGCCCTCACCATCCCAACCATCAAAAAGATGGTGGTTATGGTAACCAAGAACATGAGATGAATTTTGAGCACATTAGTCTCCAAACAAAAGACATATCAAATAAAAATAATCCAGTCATATCATTCCAAGGTAAGATAGGACTAGTTAATCCATTTAAGTGTAGATCAAGAGCATGGATGGTTAACCTATGCTATCGAATGATATATAATGGTATAACTCTAATCTATTATATATATTTTGAAATTATCCTATTTAGAACCCATCCAATATCATGACCAGCCTTAACCATTTGAACCCTTAATATATACTTTCTATATATTTAGTTCTAGTCCAAGAATGACATCCACACATTCCACTAGAACCCAAACATTAAATAAATAAAACCTAATTAAGTAATGCCATAAATTTTTTTAGTTCATTCATAGTTATTAATCAAACATAGTATAAACAAATGGTTAGACTTCCACAAGCAAGTGGTTCAAATACACCCTCCCAAAGCTTAAATCAACTAAGTTAATTTTTAATAATGATATCAATAATAAAATCATATCATTAAAATAATTCAACTTTAAGGTATCATAATAGTTTTATATATATCATGAGTATAATCCTGTAATTTGATGCAAAGCTTAACATAGTCAAAGGACATGATTATAAATGAACACCATATGATTGAATTAATAATAACCATGACCAAAATAATAATAGTCATAACATGATCAAATAAAATACCAAGATCAATATTAAATAATTCATAGAAGCAATTAAAGTTAAATTAAACAACCCAAACATGGTACAAAATAACATGTCCACATACATATATCTTACAACCACATTGTGTGTGTGTGTGTGTGTGTGTGTGTGTGTGTGTGTGTGTGTGTGTGTGTGTGTGTGTGTGTGTGTGTGTGTGTGTGTGTGTGTGTGTGTGTGTGTGTGTGTGTGTGTGTGTGTGTGTGTGTGTGTGTGTGTGTGTGTGTGTGTGTGTGTGTGTGTGTGTGTGTGTGTGTGTGTGCATGCGCGTGCGCGCGTGCGTGCGTGCGTGTGTGTGTGTTAATATAAACAAACACCAGTATAGTTTGTTGAAAAAAACCAAAACATAGTCGACCCATGATACAACCATTTTAAAATAATACCATAGTAGATTCCAAATGATCGATGATTATATAAAAGAAACAAAGATCAAATGGATTAAAATGGAATAATAATGTTTCAATAGTATTAAACTATCCCCCCATTAAGAATAACCACAATCAAATAACCTAGAATCTAAAATCAAAGTTAGTGCTCACCATACACATACTTGATAAAATGATATAATCAAATGTTAGTAACCTTAGGCAAGAATATGATATAACACAATAAAAAATGGCTTAAACCAAATAACACTTGGTCCAGATAGAACCTTAAGCTTCCAATTTAAAATAATTACCAAGGTTATCAAAATACAACTCCTCTAAGGTGGCCCAATAACACAGTTAGAATATCACCCATTAGAGGACCAAAGACATAAATATTAAAATACCATGATAATAACATTAACCACCTTAGAGGTTTCAATAAAACATAGTAATTTATCTAGAGATCAAAGGAAAAGGACCTAGCCAAGACAAACCCAGACAATAAGATGTGGCCAATTCTTTATTTAAACACATTTAGTTGCATAAATAAAATGCAACATTATTAACAACATAGTCACCCTTTTAATAAAAACACAATTACTAAAAGGAAAATATGATACACATTATTTTATAAAAAAACTAGTTTCCATATAATCTGAGGTTGTGACTAAATGATGTTTTCAACACATAGTTATTATACATAGGAATCACATACACCCATATTAACTAAAATTTAGTCGACAACCAAAATAAACATGTTATAACTAATATAAATGAAAACATCATCAATTATTTAAGGACACACACAAAAACACACAAGAAAAACAACACAATTGTTTTTTGTGAAATACAATCAACTCAACAATGTTTTTCCAAACATATAAAATGATTGTATGAAAAAATAAAAATAAAGAAATCCAAGGATTTAAATATCCATTATATATTTTCATTGTGAGTTTATATGTAATGAAACATTTATATCGATATATTATTAAAGGGAGGTCTACATATGCACCTATAAGTTTGAAGATTTTTGGTTACATAGGTAGCCTTTAAATATTTCATACATAGTTATAAAAAAAAACTAAAAAACCAAGACTTACTTGAAAAACATAGAAGAATCCTCAAAAGACAAAAATGATAAGAAACTTTATAACTCTCCATTCACCATAGTCTATTTTCCAAGCCATCAAGCTCATCATTAAAAACTAGTCAAGATTTTTACTGTTTCCTCCCCAAAATTTCCATCTTCCTAACTTCTACCCATTGTCCACATTCCCATTATTTCCATCCACTCTCCCCATACCCCAATAAATTCACATTCAATTTATGAGGAAAGAGAAACACCTATAGATCGCAAGGTGATACCTATGAACCTCACTATTAATGGTGAGTCTAGAAGGCTCAATGATTAAGCAATTTTACACCAATAAAAAATGAGTTTGGTGATAAATAAAAGGATTAAACAAAACCAACCTCAATTAACATTGAAACCTTCACCCAAAATGTCATCTACCTCATTAAATGAGATTAATATCTTTTCCAATCAATATAATATTTAAAAGAATAACAATGAATTATACCAAGTCTATGCCAAAGTCATGCCACATCTATTTATTCATTCAAACAACATGATACCATCCTAGTAAATAATGCTAAGTCAGATGGGGGTAAAACATGAACATATGGTTACAAGGGTTCCCAAGGGGGTATGTTAGGCCTAGGTAGGTCTAGGTAGGTTTAGGTATAAAATTGTATAGGTAACTAGGATCCATGGAAGAATAAGAATGATTTGAGGACTGTGTGATAGAGGAACGAAATGGAGATGTGTGTATGAGAATAAAGGTCATGGCCACTAAAACATTTAATGGAATATATCTAAAAATAATAAATAGCAATTCATAATGACATCAATAAAGTAAAATAAAAATCATAATCACAAGGACCACAACTAACAAGCATAATGACCAAATCAAAGTGTCTAAAGCAAAAATAAGCAATAAGTATATCTATCAGACATGCCAACATGCTTAGAATTTAGTTATTTTTTGGAGTATAGCCTCCAACATCTACTTAGCTCATAGACAAAACTTACAACCATTGAAAATGTCATTAATTACATTATGTTGTTTATTGATAATCGATATAGATTTATAAATCAACATCAATAGTAATAAGTCCATAAAATAATTAATCAAAAAATTAAGTATGTATCCAACATTGTTGCAATTAGTACCATAGATAATCCATCTAAATAACAAATTATAAGTATAACAATCATAATGTTAATGTCATAATAGAAGAATATATAATGAAAATATGGGATCATAACATCATCCCCCTTTTGAAAGGGAGCCATCTCAATGACTTATTAAAAAATCCATGCATAATGTTGTCTAAAAATATGAGTGTCTTTGCAAATAATGTTTTTTTTACTAATTGGATCACATTACACCAAAACCTATTGCATATCTCTATTGCATGGCTTAGCACTAAGATGGTCCACGATTATCACTGATTCTAATTGGATATTTTCCTCTTCTATGATCTATAAATGAGTCCAATCCAAAACACGAGATGGATCAAGTATATAATTTATCAATAAAGAAATTTGAAAAAAAACATGAATATTTGAAAGAGGAGTAAGTGCTAACTGGTAAGTAATAGGGATAACTTTTCCACTATGTCTAAAGTCTTGACAAACATGATTCTAACTTGGAAGCCTTGCCAAATTTAATAGAAATTTTATATGGTCTAACACATATAAAAACCTTACCCACCATGATGAATTCATATAACTTATCTCGATATGATACGATCACTTCAGGTATAACATAGAGTCTTACTACCTCCTTCACAAAGAATTTCATAAATATAGATGCATCGTCTATTATAATTCTAACAATAAAGTTAAAAACTTTAGTTTCCTTATCAATCACTCTTGGGATTGTATCATTCTCGCTACATTATTTCATTATCCCCACACTAAAATTAAGTGAGACTACAACCCACTTACGTTTTGGAATATCATGAGGGTACAAAAAATCTCCTAGATGACAATACTTAATTTTGACCTACTGGCATTCCAAAAACTTTTATACAAAATCAATGACATCATGCTTCATTCCATGCTAAAAATAGATATTTTTTAATCTCATGTATCATTTTTTGTAACCCCTAGATGATCATAATAAGGTATTTTATGCACTTAATTAAGTACAAAATTTCATAAGTCACCCATCCTAGGGACATAACTTTTGCCTTTATGCCTTATTAGGCCATCTATTACAATATAAAATTCAAGAAATCATTTTTTATATGCTCCTTATCCAAACCTACTCTTACATAATGACACAATACATTATCATGTTTCTATTCCAGAAAAACACTTCTTAAATTTCCTTGTAACACTAACAAGAAAATAAGGTACATGCGTTTGTTGAGTGCATCAGTCACATGATTATCCTTACCTTTGACATATGATATATTCATGTAAAAATTTCTCAAAAATTTTAGCCACCTATGCTAGTGAGCATTTAAATCTTCGTGAGAGAATAAATACTCAAGACATTGATGATCATATTTTATTTGGAAAGGCTTTCCTATTAGGAAATGTTTCCATTATTTCAGTGCATAAATAATGGAAGCAAGATCCATAACATGTGTAAGATAGTTCTTTTCATGTTATTTCAACTGTCATGACTCATAAGCCACAACCTTTCCATATTGAGTCAAGATACATCCATAGCCTTCTTTGGAAACATCATCCCAAACTTTAAAGTTACCATTTGGGTATGGTATGATCAGAATAGGAACTATTGTAAAAATCCCTTTCAACATAATAAATTCTTCCTCAAGCTAAGGAGTCCATATAAAATTCTTTCCTTTACACTGAAAGGAAGTGATGGGATAGGCTAGACTAGAATTTTTTTGAATAAGATGCTGGTAATAACCAGCCAAACTGATAAAGTTTGCACTTCATTCACATTGGAAGGATCAAGCCAATCTTGGATAGCTTTGATCTTAGCAGGGTCAATAATAATGCCTTATTTATAAATAATGTGTCCTAAGTAATGAATTTCAAATTCATAGAATACACAATTAGATAATTTTCCATAAAGCTTATGTTATCTTAGTCTTTGAAAGACTAGACATAGGTGTTTATCAAGTTCAACCTCACTCTTGAAATAAATCAAAATGTTGTCAAGAAAAACTAGCGCAAACTTATCCAAGAAATCCCTAAATATGTTTTTCATAAGATTCGTGAAAGCTACAGGTGCATTGGTTAAGCCGAAAGGTAGAACTATGAACTCATAATGTCCATAACAAGTTCTAAAGGTAGTTTTATTTATGTTTTCTTCCTTGATTCATAGTTGATGGTAAACCGACCTCAATTCAATCTAAGAAAAGACTGAAACACCCTTTATTTGGTCAAATAAGTCATCAATTCTAGGTAAAGGATAGAGGCTTTTGATTATTACCTTATTCAACATGTGGTAATCAATGCAAAGCATTATTATACCATCCTTATTCTTCACAAAGACTACCAGAGCAACCCAAGGAGACACACTTGGTTATATGCTTTTGATGTCTAATAATTCATGTAGTTGAACTTTTAACTCTTGTAGATCAACCACATTCATGCAGTAAGGTGCCTTAGATGCAAGGGTAGATCTATGTATAATGTCAATAGAGATGTCAAATTCTCACTTGGGTGGTAGCCCTGGTAACGTTTTAGGAAAAACATCTATAAAATCCTTTAGAATAGGAAAATCTGCATATTCTAGTTCTTTTTCATTTGATATTTCCTATAGTTGGGCTGCATAGAGCTTGCAACCCTTCCTAATATCTCTTTTCAGTTGTAAGGCTGAAAGTGTTTTTCATCTCATGAACCTTTGCATTCCTTGTAATTCTACAATTTGACCAAGGTCATTGGTGGATTTCACTCTTTTGAGCACACAATCAAGTGTGGATTGATGTTCATGTCGCCAATCCATCCCAAAAATGAGATCATAATACCTTAAAGGTGTGATAAAAATATTCACCTTGGTCCTAAAAACACCACAATCTAATTATTCTTGTTGTAAGCACTCAAGAATAGGAACTTTCTTGCTATTACAAAATTCAACTGACCAACCTTATCTTATCAATATGTGGTTACTATTACATTGCTTAGTAGCAAAAAGAGAAATAAAAAATTTGTTGCACTAGAATCAATCAAGATAGTCAAAGGAAAACCATTAACTATACTTTAGGTCTCAATTAGAGTGACCTACTAGTCAGCATTAAAATTATAAATAGTATAATATACTCTATGGTTCACTACTTGTCCTAATTTTAATTTAGGATATTCATTTTTATAGTGGTTGTCACCAAATTACTATCAGACAATCAGTCTTAAAGATGCTATTAGAATAGTGTTAGCACGTGTGGCAAGTCCACATTATTTGTTTTGATGTTATTCTTTTTTTATAAAAACTAGATTTGAAAGATCCACAGAACTTGAAATTCCTATTTTGATTGGAAAACATACTAAAATTTTTATTACCTCCTAAAAATCTATGGTTAGGATCAAAACTTTTGAAGTTCTTTTTCATGAGAGAAAGGTTCTTTTCTTTATACTACTTCCTGTTTGATATGAATTCTTGTCTTGCCTTTTGGTGAGACTTTTCTTTCTCTTTAGCCCTATATGTTGATTTGATTAATATAACCAAAGTTTTTGGATTTATCATGTTAACATCATGCATCATAATATCCCTAAGCACAATCTTGAACGTAGTAATCTTAGTTTTTTAATAATGTATATAGTTCACATGACGCAACAAGTTTAGAAACTCATTCTCATATAAAATCTAAAAATTAGTGATTTTTGATGCTTATATTTTGCATTCTAGTATCGCTTATGAAATTGAGTCTCAAAAATAAACTAGGATAGGTTCAAAGGAAAATATATTTCAATAGCACAAAGGTGGTTCCACCATAATGTTGTATGCCATTGTAATTGATATGCTACTACTCTGGCTTTCACATTAGAAGGCATATTATGTAAATTGAAGTAATTTTGTAAATGTACCAAGTAATCATCAACTATATCACCTAATTCTTCACCCAAAAAGGTAGGCGATGGAATATTTTTTTGTGCTTTGATGATTGGGTCAATGGTGGTCAAAGGTAGTTCTTGAGTTATAGGTCCTTCTACTTATCCCATTCATAGCCTAGGTACTTCCTCTTATGATACCCCCTCAATATTATTAAATCTTTATTATTGGTTATTGATCTTCCCTTGCAAGGTGTTAAGGGATGCCAATATTCCATTTAGGATTTAATCATACTTATTTATTAGAATCTCATTGATTATTTCAGCATTAGGTACCTCGTTATCATTGCTAGTATTATTCACAAAAAGTTCTTATAGGTTGCAAATGGGAATGCATCCTCGATGACCCTTCCACATCCTCAACCTATACCCCTAGCTAGGTTAACATTCAAATTATTTCTACATATGTCTCCTCTACTTGATCATGTTCTAACTATATTGAGAAATCACAAGTGATAACTTATAAGATTGTAATTGCTTAAAGGAAAATATTTGTTCCTAGAGTTCTCTAGGGCAAAAAACTACTCTGATAAAAGATGAAACAATTCCATTTTTTTGTCAAATTATATATCAAAGTACCTTTTAGACACATGTTAGGCCCACTTAAAATTCTTACTAATAATATGAAACCAGTCAATGTAGTTCACACATATGCAACTAGAACCAAAGGAGGGGAACTAAGACAATTAGTTAGAGGTAAACATATACAAAAGGTGTTATGTGGAAGCTAGTTTTATTGCAAGGATTATGTTATTTTGGGTGTATCAGTGTACACATACATCAATAAGTCTTTAGTGCCATAAGTGGCACTCATACTTTCACATAAGACCATTTCTAGGTCCTTAACCCTAGGTAAATACCTCACTCTCCTTAGTGGGTTTTAGTCCTGCTCAAGGATGGTTAAGTTAAATGATTAATTTAAATAGGAAGGATAACTTTGTTTCCCTAAGTTATAATTTAATTTAATCATATGTTTATATTAAAAATACATGATATATTAAATAATCAATAGAATTAATAACCAAAATCAATTCAATAATTGTAAATTTTTATTCATTCATATAGTAAATTATATTAAGGCACATGAGAAAATAGATTAAATACAAGATTATTTAGTGCTATTGGTGGTTGTGGTAACTGAGAACATGAGATGAATT
>JARHVA010001771.1:3025000-3050000 GCA_037957365.1 Torreya grandis
TAGGAGTATAGACTCCAACATCTACCTAGCTCATAGATAAAACTTTCAACCATAGAAAATGGCTTCAATCACATTATCTAATAAATCGATACAGTTTTATAAAATCATCATCAATAGTAATAAGTCCATAAAATAATTAATCATAGAATTAAGTATGCAGCCAACACTACTACAACCAGTACCATAGATAATGCATCTAAACAACAACTAATAACCAATCTAACAATGATAATGTTAATGTCATAACAATAGAATATATAATGAAAATACAAGATCATAACAAAATTTCATCCATGATGATTAGTAAGTGATTCTATATTATATTCAACTTTAGATTTAACCTTTGTGGGATTAATATTATGTCAAACATTTGAAAAGTATTGAGTTTCGTTCGAGTCTAATTTCCTTTGTCATTTTTAAAAATAATGTGAAAAGATTATACGAAAATCATCTTTACTTTCACTTATATTACATATAAATGGATTAAAATGCTTAAATTAATCATATATAACTCAATTTAAATTAATTTTATTAAATATTTATAAAACAATAATAAAGTTTGATTAATATTTTACAATTTATAAGAAATATCTATTTATTCAACCTTGTAATATTTCATGAAATAATTTAAATTTGAATATAAAAATGTATATTTAGAAGTGCAAATGACTCCAATTTTCATGTTGTGATATTTTTAATTTAGTTAAAATAATTGTTTTATCTTTAAATTAATTTTTATATAATATTTAAAATTTCATAAAAATAATGAATATTTATGATTTATGTTATGAGCTAGTTGGGGCAAGCACCATCTAATTATTAGGGCTGAAACAATAACTAATATATTAGAAACAATAAATTGTATAATTAAAAATACTATTAATGACATAAATTTTGAAATTTTACACTAATATTATTTTTTGGTAAATATGATTTGTGCATTATATCTCCTTCTAAATGATTGTTCGACTAACATTAAATTATGTGCCACAATAATAATTTATTTAAAATCATTCTTGGTTTTAAGAGGGAGTTATGTATAGATTATTCTCAAATTTTTGTTATATATTGTATGTAAATGAACTCTAATACACACACACACACACACACACACACACACACACACACACACACACACACACACACACACACACACACACACACACACACACACACACACACACACACACACACACACACACACACACACAGATATATATAATGAATTCATATCAATGTATTTATGCAATCCTACATTCAATTGTCAAAATTCAATGAAAATTTAACAAAGTTTTAGACAAAATGGATAAGTGGAATTTGACGAGGAAATACCCCATATGTGGGCCTATGAGTATTGTGGTGCTTGAAAAAATGTAACAAAAAATGAAAATTTTTAAAGAAGAGAGAATACAAACCTTAATATCAAAAATAGTTCCTACCAAGATCTCTATGAAGAAACTTGGGAATTTTCATAAACAAGTTTTATTCACTACACATGAATTAATGGGTGAAGATATAATAATATTTTTTATTGAAATTTGAAGAATAAAAAATGAATTGCATTATTATATATAGGAAAAAAGTAAATATTAGGTGGAGTTAGGTACCTTTAATTATATGTGAATTCTTCAACTATATGAATAACTTATAATTTTGATTGATAATTTGATTAGAATATAGATAAAATCATGAATAGTAATCTAACAAAAAATCAATAATTATATTTTTTGGTTGGTTTAATAAGGGTCTTTGTGTGGTGTAGGGAAAAGATATTTGTATTTGGTAAGAATGTGGCTCAATTTTGAAAATCATTTGGGGACTTCTTAGTCCAAATTTTAGAACCATGACCCATAAATCCAAGCCAAGTGAACAAAAGAATATGTTCCCTTATTTTGGCCTTCATAGCCAACTTCAAAAATTGGTTACTGGTATTAGTTTGTTCTTTGCGGTCATGAGGTTCTGCATGTTGTTACCCTTATTTAGATATTTTATTGTTATTGTATAGGAATATTCTCAATCTGAAGGAACACTTAAGATTATAAATTTTCCTCTTGGCTATAATATTTTGATGTGGAGCTCATGGTGTTCTAAGGCTTTATCACTTAGTGAGCTTGGTTTAAAAAGTATTTGATATTAGGGAGTGCTTGATGTGGGTAAGTGTATAGAGATGGGAGACAATTCCATAGATATTTAATGCATTATTAAAACATGACACATAAGTGTTATTGGTACTAAACTTAATGTCAATAACATGTATGCATTATGTTTCAATAATCGGTATGTGTTATTTAAACCACACAAAAAATTAAAAAAATCCCAACTCATGGGCATACGCATTTTATTTTCATTTTCCTACTTGTTGTATGTTTCTTTTAGCTAAATTATGATCATGTTCTACTTCGAGGATTAAAACACATCTAGATCACCTAATACCTTGTCTAATCAGCAATACTTCCATTGAAGGGAGGTAAGTAAAAAAAAATTAAACCTATTAACACTAAATTTTAACAATTTTTTTATTTGCATTATTTAATCGTTAAATCCTAATATTTTTTAACAACTTGTTCCATTACAAGATACCAGCATACTAACCATCCTCCTAGCCCTCTACCTAACCATGTTATCCTCTACCTAATACTCCTAACCCTTCTATTCCTCCTAAAATTCCATAAGATCTCCTAGGCAATAAAGAGTATCTAGCTATGAACATAGTGGAAAATAAAATAGAAATTGAATAAATAATTAGGAGAATCAGGGACCCCACATCGACCAACACCTATCACACCTATTTTTCAAATATCCTATATTTAGTATTAGGTCAAGTTGACTTGATAATGAGTTAAATTGATAGATGAGCGTCATATATGGATAAATATAGGGATTAGTATGCTGATAAGTTATCAACATGCGAGATGAAGGACAAATAAATATCAAAAGACCTAATGTGTGTCATCTTCATCAACCTAACAACCAATGTAATTTTGAGAGTAACCACTAAATATTTTCTAATCCACTAATGCCAACACATTTTGATTATAAACATTTTTTGGGACCAATGGTGGATGGTGTTTGATGACCCAATGCATAATAACCATGAGATATCATTGTATTTTTTGATGATACTCTACTAAGAGTTTATCCTCAATGAGATTTCCAACTACTTTTACTATGGTTATTTTTAGGGCCGAAGAAAAAACTCTATGCAGGATTGATCAGTTGCATGTTTTTCCCCTAATCAGCCTACAAAGATCCCTACTCAAAATCCACTTTATCCTAAGATCCCCTTTGTGGTGAAGGAGGTCATGGAGACTAACACTTTTCATGTACTTAGTGTGCTTACTGATACACTCATTAAACATATGAGTAGGCTTGTTGAGACTGGTTTTAGAGATACTCCACCCAATTCATGTACTTAACCTCACCATTATAGGTGCTGTGGTGGTATATGCATTGGAGCTTTAGATGAAGATGGTGGTGCTTCTGAGGGCTTAGATGATATACTCACGAGCAAATAATTTTTAGCATGTATATTTAGGGTGAACACATCATTCACTACACATACAAATATACACTTTATATAAATTTCATGTTAAGTGCAAGTTATATTTGTATTTAAAAGGTAACAATTAATTTACATAGAAACTAAATAATATATATGTAATTTCTTGGTTAAATGACAAGATGCTGCCTATATCGTCATTGTCCATAATTGCATTTATGGACCTTACCAAATTGATGATTAAATATGCAGATCCAATTTATGGGCCATCAACTACTTCATTTGTTGATGCTAGTAAACTTACATTTAAATATACAAAGGTAAACTTTTGAGTTAATATTATACTATATGTACATGATTTTATTTATATATATTTATGATATTGAATAACAATCATAGATGTTTAAATTTTAATTTAAATTATAGTGATGTGAATATAAATTATATGTTTGAGATGGGTTGAAATAAATAGAGAGAAAATCCATAACCTTATAATGAACAAGCTTCTAGTTAGTATCCTTTAATGTTTAATGATGTTTTTCTCATATTTTTTCCAAATATTTTCTTCCTCTTATTTATTCTAATTGTACTATTGGTGTTCCTTAACCTTTCTAAACTTATTTTAATGCTTCACATTTTTGTTTATTATCATCTATTCTTTATAGTGTTTCTTAATTACTCAATATTTTCATTGTTACCTATAGTACCACTACTTGTCTCCCAAATCCTCAAATTTGTTCCCTTGTGTGAATCATTCATGTTGTGTAATAGATTAAATCCTCTATAATAATAAATGAGGTTATTTTTTTAAGTTGATGACCATAATAAACACTCATCTATCTTTATGAATAGATATAAACACAAGAATTCCTACTATAATGTCATCTACATAGGCAAACACTAAGTTACATGTTAACTTATAATTTTGAATTGTAAAAATGGATTTATTTTAATAATTTTACTATATACATGGAAAAATATAGCTTATGTGAATGTATTGTGTATACAGGGTTTTCATATGACATATTATAGTCCCATTCAAATTATTATTAGGGAACTTTCATGTGTCTCTTTCCCATATCACACACTTGTTCATGCACCTCAACATGTCAGTGACCCTATTGAGTGATAGGTGCAAATTGAGCATGACCACAACATTGCACTAAGTGCATGTTTAAATTATTTTTATATTTTAATTTAAAATTACATTCTAAACTTACTTACATGTATAGTATGTAAATTTTATAATAATATTTGTATTGGAATAGGTTAAACTATAGTTGAGATATGAGCATAAAAAGACCTACAATCAGACCTTGGAGGAATCCAAGGCATTTGAGGGATCTCAATCTATGAGCAAGGCATCCTAGGGAGGGTCTTCTTCAAGGAAGTAAAAGAGAGGGGGACTATTTACTGAGTAGTTTTTCTTATATGATGTACTTATTTATGTGCCTATATGTCAATGTATGTGTTATTGGCATTGTGTGTGTGTGTGTGTGTGTGTGTGTGTGTGTGTGTTCATAAAATCCATAAAGGCATACCAAATAATAACATAATATAATGATGGATAAATGCCACACACACACACACACACATAAAGTACATCATATATATATATATATATATATATACACACACACACACACACACACACACACACACACACACACACACACACACTTTATTGGCATTGTGTGTGTGTGTGCGCGTGTGTCTATATATATATATATATATATATATATATATATATATATATATATATATATATATATATAGACTTTGTGTGTGTGTGTGTGTGTGTGTGTGTGTGTGTGTGGCATTTATCCATCATTATATTATGTTATTATTTGGTATGCCTTTATGGATTTTATGAATACACACACACACACATGTTCACATTTTATGGTCATCACCTTTCCCTATACAATTTAGATCAAATTATTATTTAAAGACAAGATTTTATGGTTATATGGCCATATTTATATATGATCACCTTTATTTTATTTATGTAATTCATTAATACTAACTTATAATCCTTCAATATGTTTTGTAATTAGAACTATATGGAAGAAAAGAGTATAATGTTTGAGATAGAGTCATATATTATTTTTTAGTTCCTCTCATGATTGGTCTACATCATTTATCACTATTATAATATGGATACCCATGCTACACTTGTGTAATATCATTTGGGACTTGATATTCATGCTTTGTATTCATTAAATTTATAGACATACCACATTTCTATTATAAGTACAACTGAAATAAATAATGAATTAATCATCACTTGTATAAAATGATATTATAAATTTTAATTGTGAATGTTTGATGAAGTTATTATGTTATATCTCCTCCTTTGGGATGTTATCTCTTTGGATATGATTTTGATTATGTATGGAGACTCTTCTTTCACCCTTCCATGTTGTGCAAGATTTTAATTCTCAAGTCTCTTTAGGACTTAGAATATTATTTGGTTATAGCTATTTTTTTAATTCATGAACTATTTTTTCCCTCTCCATTTCACTAATATTATCCATTTATTCTCTTCTCATCTTATATCCGCTCTAGTAATTAGAAGCACAGAAACACTGATAACAAATATTGTCAAAATTGAATTTACAAGTGGAGTACTCCACCTCTAGTGATTTATGGCTTGAAAATGTAATTAACAATGGTGATGTATAACATATAGGAATATTTTTTTTACCTTTTATCATGCTCAGTCAAGAGAAATAACAACCATTATAGCCTCAAGAATGTCCTTACCAAAATAAAAAAATGCAGTTTTATGCCTAACTTCAAGCATTCATAAAATGGAGACCTTAAGACATTTAGATGAATAAAAATAACCCATATTTTAAATTAAAATATCTCTAATTTAACCTTAGATCATGTCAATGGAACCTTGGAGATGAATCTATGCCACAAGTTATAGTGACGAATTCTAAAACACAACATTTTTTGTAGTGAAGAGACAAGTTCTTATTCTCTAACTAGAATTTATACCTCTAATATATCTTGGTGTAAGTACCTAACTTATAAAACACACACACACACAAAGATATATATATATATATATATATATATATATATATATATATATATATATATATATCACATGTTTTACCATAACCAAACCATACTTATATACCAGGAAGAATGTTTTCACTACTATTTAGGAGAGTGGAAACACTGACAACAAATGTTGTGAAAGTTGAAGCTACAGTTAGAGAATTCTCCCTCTGGTGCTATATGGTTATAAAATATAATTTTAAACACATATAAGGTGTTAGATACTTTCCATTACCTATTTCTTGGCCTTTTATCATGCTTGATCGGGAGACCCACCACCCATTTTGGCCTCAAGAATGTCTTTCCCAAAATAATACAAATGTACTTTTTAGCCTAACTTCAGGTGTGCATAAAATAAAAAATTTAAGTCATTGGGATGAATCTAAATAAACCACATGTGCATTTTTAATCCATAAAATTTCACCTTGGATAACATATATTCAACCTTGGATATGACTCCATGTCACAAGTTTAAATGATAGGTCCTAACATACAACATTTTTTTACTAAAGAGACAAGTTCTTATCCTCCAAATGAAAATTCTACCTATGGGACCTCCAAGTACAAGTCCATCACTTTGAGCATGTCTATATAGACAAATAACATGTTATCCTATGACCACTACATCCAAATCCACTTGGAATCATGTTTTCACTATTTTTTAGGATCATGGAAATACTGACAACAAATGTCAAATTTGATGTTGCAGTTAGAGAACTCTACCTACAGCACTTCATTGATAAAAACTAGAATTCCAAAATATTATAAATTGTTGGAAAATTTCAAGGACCAAGTTCTTGGCCTTTGATCATGCCTAGTTGAGAGACCCACCACCCATGCTATCCTCAAGAATGCCCTTCCTAAAATAAGAAAAATGCAATTTTTAGCTTAACTTCATGCATACATAAAATAGAAATCGTAAGTCATTAGAACAAACTAAAATAATCATAACATGCATGTTTAATCCACATAATTTTACCCTGGATCATATCAACATAAACATGGAGATGAATTTGTGGCACAAATTATGATGAATGGTATTGAAATGCAATGTTTTTACAATCAAGAAACAAGTTCTTGTCTTCTAATTAGAATTTATACATATTAGACCTGTAGGTGAAATCACCTCCATTAAATCACAAACATATATAGTCAAATTACATGTGATCCCATGACCATGATGTCAAAATCCACCCCAAATCTTTTTTCACTACTGTTCAAGAGCATGGAAACACTAATAATAGATGTTGTCAAAATTGATGCTATAGTTGGAAATCTTCACCTCTAGAGCTTCATGGCTTGAAAATGGATTTTTTAACACATCAGGGGTGGTGTATAATGTATAATATTGAGTTATTGTCCTTCAATCATGACCAACACCACCCATTCTAGCATTAAGAACACCCTTCCCAAAATAATAATATTCAATTTTTAGCCTGATTTTAGGCATGCATAAAATAAAAATAGTAATTAACTATTTTAAACTAAAAGAACCTAAATATTAGTGTTTAATACACATAATTTCACCTCATATCATGCTGATTTAACCTTGGATATAAATTAATGGTACAAGTTGTATTGATGGGTCTTGAAATGCAACTTTTATATAGTGAAGAGACAATTCTTGTGCTCCAATTAGAATTTATACCTCTTAGACATATAGATTAAATTAACTCACATTTAACACACATATATAGGAAAATTACATGTTATTCCATGACCACAATTTCCAAATCAACCTATAATCATGTTTTCACTTTAGATCAGGAGCGTGGAAACACTGTGATAACATATATTGTCAAATCTAAAGTTGTAGTTGGAGTTCCCCACCTTTAGTGCTCCATGGATTGAAATTTGTATTTTTAACATGTATTGGGTGTATTATAACATCCAAGACCAGTATATTTGATTTATATATTATCTAATTAAGAGATGCACCACCTATTATGGCCTGAAGAACACATTTCCCAAAATATGAATAATATAGTTTTTAAGCTTGACATAAGGTGTGCATAAAGTATAATATTTAGTTAATTGAAATGAATCAAAATAAACTTCATTTTCATTTCAATTACATCTAATTTCACCCTATATCATGTTGATGGAATCTTTACAAATAATTTATATCATAAGTTGCAGTAACAGGTCATGAAATGTAACTTTTTTGTAGTTAAGAGATAAGTTCTTGTCTTCTAATTAGAATTTATTGATTTGAGACCTCAATATACAATTAAATAACTTAAATTATGTTTATATATACAAATTAAATGTGAACCCATTACCATTATTTCAAAATCCACCAAAAATCATGTTTTAACTACTGTTTAGGAGTATGAAAACACTAACAACAAATGTTGTCAAAGTTGAAGTTGTAGTTGGATATCTCTACCTTTGGTACTTTGTGGGTCAAAAATGGAATAAAAAAAATGTACATGGTGGTAGATAATGTCTAGGACTAGATTATTGGCCACTAATCACTCTTAGACGAGAGACACACCACTCATTCTGACATCAAGAATGCCCTTCCCAATATAAGAAAAATGTTATTTTAAGCCAAATTTTAGGTGTTCATAAAATGGAAATTTTAAGTCATTGGCATGAATTAAAATAACCACTTAATGTCTTCTCTTATCTTAATAGTTTCATGGATATCTTCATTGTGTGTCTCATAAAATTTATATAGATTCTTGTTTAATGGCCTCCCATGATATTTGACCAATTGAATATTTGTTGCAATAACCAAATTTGAGTTTTGTATTATCTTCATATTTTTTTCTATCTTCAAACAACCATACATATGAATTTTTTATAGGATATTATCAAATTCAAGTTTAGTGGGATAGTCAATTTTTTTCTCCATATACAATAGAGGAAGTCAATTTTTCCTTTTAATGACACTGTCAAGATAGATAATGAGAATAAATAAATTATTTTATTCCCTTTTAATGACACTACCAAGATAGATAATGAGAATACATAGTACATAATGATTAATATTCTCCTTGGTTACACTAGATTAGATATATGGTCAAAGTCATGAGATGATGTCATATATTAAAGTTGTAATGCTAGTAGAAATTGATATGTATCGATTAGAATTAAATGTATATAGATACATTCATCCACCTCCTCTTTTTAGTCAAGCTCATTATAAATAAATTCCATGCATTCAAAATAAAAACATTCCAAGAGTCTTGTATGAATAGTCCAAAAACTTGCATTTTAGATATGAAATGAGTGGATCTCACTTGATCCCATTAATGTCATACAATCCTCATAATTTTCTAAGTGCTTTTCTTGTATTAAACATAAATATCTATGAATATTATAATTTTATTGAACACCATAGTCAATTTTATCATTACACCATTCAACAATGGTTTATGAATCAGTTAAAACAACACCATATTTGAACTTGAAATCCTCTCTTACAATGGTTATTTGTATACATCATCTAGCACCATCATGCTCTCCTTTTCCATGGTTAGCCTTAGTGAAACTCCAAATATTTTCTACAATAGTTGTAATGTGCATCCTACTCAACTAGTAAAACATCCATGTATTCTATAATTACAATGTGTAATTGTATGACCAAATGTAATGTCGATTGAAATTAATATTCCTCTCAGTCAACTATCCATAAAACTTCTCAAAATAAGCTTGCACATATTTTGTATAATGTGATTAGTCATCACTAAAATAGAAATGCTATTTCCTTAATATTATTTTATTTTTCTCTATATTATTAGGTGCATGCGTGAATGGTATATGAATGAATATGGAAACTTGTATTGAGTTTTAATAATATGACTAAACTTCCATTTATGGTTTGAGTGTGTAATTCTTAGTAAAGTTGACTACTAAAACAAAAGAACCAAGTGGGATTGTGTCCTTGGTTATCTTTAAATGTCCATCCAACCTTCTAACCCTATGTGAGTGCCTTACATACTTATAAATATTTTACTTCTTGAATTTGACCATAAATTCTTAAACAAGTATTTATTTTGTAACAAGCTCCCACCTTTTAGATCATTTTCCATCATTTTCTTGATAATTTACAAATTTGTATATGATCAAACTAACTAAATATTGTCTTATTACACTTTTACTCTCCTCATGGATACAATTTTTTAATTTTTTAAATCCACCACAAATATTACAATTTGCATCCAAACAGGCCTTCTTATAAAACAATTGTCCATCTAGTCTTTCATAAAAAATGGTTCGAATAAATTACTTAGTTTATTTTGGAGAAACATCTATGCCACATTCCTAAAAAATGTTGTCAGTATGTAAAGTACCATGTGTAGGTGAAAAACATCATAGTACATTAAAAATTCAACATATTGCCAACAACAAGAAGTGGTGCGTGTGTGATTTATTTTTACATAAAATGGTTGGGCCATCTCAAAATATGCTTAATTAATATATATTTTTGGATATTTTTCCAAAACTTAGAGTATAATTGTGTTTCAGTCATATATAAGAAATGTTTTGAATTTAATTCACGTTTACGAGAACCAACACTTATTTTCACTACATATATATATATATATATATATATATATATATATATATATATATATATATATATATATATATATATATATATATATATATATATATATAAAACTTTGGGTGGAACTCTTATATTGTATTTTCAAAATTTTACAAGTAAATATTTAAGAGCTTCAATTATAGCCTTGTCTTTTTGTGGAAGACTACAAGAGAATGCATATATTTTAGTGTTATTGGCATTATTAAATATGTGGAATCTTCCAATTTTTTTCATTAATGTCTTTCTATTTATGTCTAGTGCTCAGATAGTTTTTGAAATCAATCATTTTTCCCTATTTGACCACTTACTATAGAAGTTGTAATTATTCTCTAGGCAACATTACAATCTTTTCTACAAGCTTTCAGGCCTACAATATGATTTATGTCATGTACATTGTTAACAATTTCATTATTTTCATCATCCATGTTATATGTTCTTAGTTTTAGGGTGTGCATTATAGATCTCATCTTAATCAATTTCATCAATGAAACAAACATGTGACATTTTTGACTATCAAAATCTAATTTATCAAATAAATTATACCAATTATTTCAGCTAGTCTTTTTGAATGGTAGTCAATTTTTTATTATGCATTGGTTCTAAAATATTTTTATCAACTTAAATTAAGTACTTGACTTTTATAATCATAATCCTTGGAGGTGTTATTAATGGTGGAATATGTTAAGAGTGTGTTTCAAAATTGTTATGTTCACTCCTAGTTTCTTCATTGTTAGTTTAATTGTTTAGTTATGGGATGGTATTTTATTCATTGTTACATCATAATTATGTGTTGCCATGATATTATCTCCATTCATATAAAGTAAATCATCATGAATAGATTCATCATCAAAATATCAAAAAATTTATACTTTGAATATAGACTTGCACCATAATTTAGACTTATAAGTAAATATTAATCATCATTATTTAGTTCATTATTATTAATTTCATCATTATCTACGCCATTTATCTCATTAGGGATAATAATTATACCTTTTCTCGATCGAAATGCTTAAATTTGTACCCTTTGTTTTTGTCTCAACTCTTTTAATTGATTTGGTGTTTTGTAGATTAACTTCTTCCTCTTTTTCGAATGAGGTCCATCACCCATGACATGGAAAAGAAAAATCTTATTCCTTTTGATGGTGGGGGACCCAAATAATAATTTTATTCCTCTTATCTTCAATGTGGAAAATGAACAATGATTTAGAGAATGTTTATGGGGTCAAAATTCTTAAAAAATAAACATTGGACAAAGAAATTTTCCTATTGAGACATTAATGTGTACACGTTATAACATGTAAATATTATATATATTATATCTATGTAATGATATATTGAATTGATCAGCCTTTTTCTTTATTTTATTATGATATTGAAATCAATTGACCCCCAAATTACCTCCATATTGTCAAAATTAAGCTCATAGGGTTCAATTTCATCCAAATTGAAATAATAATTATATTAATGGATCAATATGGTAAATATGTTTGAAAATAGGATCTAATTTATCCCCTTAAATTACATCATAAACTCACAATTAGGATAGATGGGTTTAGATTGGCACCAATCACCTTCATGTTTTGATTTGTCATAAAATTAGGGTCGATTAAACCATAATTTGCATCCTATAAAATAAATTATTGATGCATAAATTATGTTCACATGGCTCAATTTTTCCCAGATTACCACCTTATTTGCAATAATAAACTAATTTGATTAATTCATAGAATAATCAAACCCAATTTTACCCCAAATCATGTCTTGCTCTTTGTTGTTGCTACCAGCATCACCCCCCATTCTTTTTTATCTTATTTATTCTACTTTGCAATGAATGGGTTCCTTATTAATATTCCAAAATATTCATATCCTAGTATGGTTTACATGGTATTATTACTTCTTAAATTGGGATATCATCCACCAAGAAAGAGAATAGGTCCTTGCCTAGTTAATTATGCTTTATTAACTGACCATATTGATGATAAATCTCAAATGACAAAGTGCAGGTTTCATGGAGGAAGGAAGGGTTATAGAGAAAGAAACCTTATGGGTTAGAATTTAAATCTTCATAGGAAATTTAGCAAGAATTTGTCCTTTCAAAAGACCTTAAGTCTAAAATCAATACTAAAGTCCTTATATGGATTTACACTTTTAAATTCCCCTAAATTCATCAAAAATTGTGTCCTTGAGCCTTCATGTTTGTTCAACATGAGTAATGCTTCAAGGATACTAACAAGATTTAGCTTAAATCCACATGTCAACCTCTAATGCTATGTCTTAGATTGGATGCAAACCAATGGTTCATATTCACTTGGAAGCCTAGTCCAACAGTGTGAGATCCTCTTAAGACAAACTATAGGATAAACACTGATCATTACAAAAGTTTCTATGGTATTTATTTTGATGACCTCACTCCCATCATTTGACGTTCATAATGATGTCTTTTAAATTAGTGAGGACTTCAAAATAAGGCTTGTCCAAAATTTTATCTTTAGTCTAGAAGGGGACCTTATAAACATTAAAACTTAGGGTAATCACATTAAACCTTAGGTCATATTCTTTTTAAATACTATTAACCTAGAAATTAATCCCGTGACCTAAGCCTATATATTATGAACTGATGGCCCACATGCATCTTTTAGGATTTGATGGCCCACATTCATCCTTGGACCCTAATCCAATGGAATGATTTCAAAAGGGCTTACCAAAGGCTAGACCAATAAAAAATGGCCTCAAAAATTATGATCAATAGTTCACATTCCATCATTGAGCCTGATCTAATGTCATGTGTTAATCCCAAAGTCCTAAGAGCACTAAAAATATGATGTGTTCATGTTACCATTCAGCTAAAGAAACTTCACAAGATTAAATTTGATAGCCATGATCCTTTAATTTAATGTTCATGATGACATCTTTGACATTAGTGAGAATGTCAAATTCAAACGTGTTTGACCTATAAACCAATCAACATTGATCTCACCAATCATGATCAATGAATCTCACTCGATCACTTATCCTAATCTAATAACATGAATCAGGGGTAGAATTTTTAACTCAAGACTTTAGAGCTCGATGATTCGACACTTGGATAAACTGTATCCAGTCATTTATTGAGGAAGCTAGACCTTGCCACTTAGTGTCACCTGATCATTGATGATTTAGACACCCAATCAAAGTTAACCTCTAAGATATTAATTAAAGGCTCACATTTATCCTTGGATCTTGATCCAATGGAGAGAAATGAAAGGGCCTTATTTTAAAAAAATGGCTATTCAAAAATATAACTCCTACAAAATACCATGGAAACACACTTAAAGAGGTCCACATAAGTGTCATGTCAGCACTAAAAGGCAATCTCAAGATATGGTGCATCTAAGAATACATTATTTTCATAAGTGGCACCATCCATAACATCTAAGGCATGAATACAATTATGTAATCCATCACCATCATCATTAAAGCCTTATAATTCCAACTAGAATAACTTAAAGCCCTAAAACTTGACTAATTGAGGACCTAAGTGTATCAATCAGGCTCAAAATATCATCTGAGCATAAAGGCTAGTCATATTCAAAGATAATTAAGATCATGGTAGTATCAAGGTGATAGTGGAAGGAAGAGACAAACTTGTATCTATCCATAAACCATGAAGGAAGATGATTTAGGGACACCAAGTTAGATACAGGGGCATTGGCCAATGGAATGAAGAATTGGTCAGTGATTTTCTTTACCATTTAAAAGCTGAAGCCTTTCTCATCCAATTAAAAAAGGGTGGTCATCACCAAAAATAAGTTTGATGACCTAGTTACAATTTAAATGACATGTCTTCATCAGGTTACTGCTAAACTAGAGCTATTACGCTGTATTAACAACCTTGCATCCTTATTTATAGACTATAAGATTGATAATGACTGGATTATTGATGAAGAAAAGTCAAGGAGGATTTCTTATGTTTCCTTAGTAGCCATTTAAGGTACTACAAACTTCCCAAATCCCATATTGACATCCCCTCCATAAAAGAGTGGACTACACAACATAATGTAGAAATCATCTTGAGGCCATGGTTAATCCAAGGGGTTCATATAGCTATAAATCCTGATGTTAGGATCCCCATTATAAAATTTAGGAAAAGTATAAGAATGATTATGACTTTACTTAATAGAGCCTCTGGAGCAACCACCACCACCTATGTTGACCCTAGCTGGGTGTCTTATGTATGCTTCATGGTTGAAGAAAAATTGACTCCACCTATTGGAAATATAATTAGTATCCAATTAGGAAGGAAATTTTATGGCATTAAGAAGAAGACACTTTAGCATTTCACCATGATGTCCTATCTACTGGATTCATTAATATAATCTACCCATATTCTTGGTGTTAAAAATTGGTCCTCCCATAACAGAATCACCATCTCAATTCATTACTCCAAGATTTATGTCTTAAAGTATAGGAATCATGTGTAATTCATCTATGACTATATATACTATCCTATTCTAGGGCATCATAGGGTATCCCATGCCTAGGATATACCCTCTTGTTAAAAGATATGTTAATCTCATGGGAGACATTTGGTTTTATCTAGACTTCACTATCCTTAGGATTGAGGGCATCATGACCCAACCATTTAGGTTGCCTATTTACATTCCCCTTAATTTGGATAAACAAGAAATTGCATACCAAATTTCCCATGGATTTGATAACACTTTCAAATAAAAGAGCAAGGGAATGCTATATATCTTCTCATTTTTGATTGGGAGAACCTTGATAAAAGACTAAAAGTAATTGGACATCATGTACATAGCTAGGGATGTTTTCTACTTTCAAAAAGATGACTTAAAGGAATGGGATCTAAAAAATAAAGTGGTTCCTCATTTACATTCAAGACAACTAACCAAGGTGACTTATGAACACATGTTTGGTCCTTATGACCATTTTTATACTAAAGTAGCAGACTTTGAAGAGGTCCTTCATAGGTGCAAACAACATGATTTCAAGCTTGAACATAGATTGCAAAGGGAGGAGAAACCAGCCACAGAAAGATGGAAAATAAACCCATTACAATATATTTTGTTGCCTTCCACTTCAAGTGCACCTCCAAATCAACCACTACATCTAACACTCTAAATTAAAAAAATAGGTAAAATAAGACTAGAAAAAAGGCTAGGTGAAGGCCATTCATCATCAACCTAGCCTCTAGGACCATCTCCTCTAGTAGATCATGTTTATATGGTTGCCTTAGAACCATATGAAATGGTGGATGAGTTCTTCAGGGAACTTGCATAAACCTATAGATCTGGCCAAGAAGGTGAGGAAGCCATAGCTAAAATGGATCAAATTGAAGGATCTCAAATGGGTGAGGAAGAAAAAGGGAAAGAAGTGGCATTGGACTTGGTCCTTGTCACTCAAGAAGAGAGAATCTGAGATGGCTCTTATTCCTAGGTCCTTCAAAAGACCAAAGGTAACATGGAACCATCCCACTAGTGAAGTGAACTTATTTGATGATGAATTCCCAATACATGGACATGTTATCCTAGATTGGTTCATATATGGGAAATTCTAAAAGGTTGAATCCCCACTCTCATTCATGGGAAATCACCAGCACTCTAGGTATGGACACCCATGAAAATATTAAACCTTAGATCAAAGAGCTCATGAAGGACCAAGAAGAGAGGAGAATTATTGAAGCTACAAGATAAAGGGTCCAAAGGATGAAGGATCAAGGAGCATCAAGTGGAGCAAGGATTGAAACCTATAAGAAGACAAACTCTTTGAACTAGCAGGTATAATGCATTTCAATCCAAATACAATAGGGTTTGAGATGCTGACAAATAAGAAAGCTACCATTGGCACTAAAGAATTGACTTTCCAAAAAGTATTACCTTTTATTGGCCTAGCTCCTATCCATGAGTAGGTAACAACAGAGCATCCCATCCATCAGGATGATATGGCCAACTTAGTGGTGGCACAATTAGTAATGACCTTGGATACAATCCAAGGAATGAAAAAAAGGATCACCAACATAGAGAAAGAAAATAAGGATTTGGAGGCCCAAGTCTTACTCTCAGTCCCTGAATATATAGTAACATTGCTAAATAAGTCCTTGGACATTTTTGAAGGGTTGAAAGTCTTGAAATCTAGATTAGTTATATTGACCCATAAACTTGAGAAAGCATAGACATTAATTACTCAGTGGCAAATCTATATAAATCAAGTAGTTGAATTGATCAATATCCATAACAACAAGCAAGCCCAAGGCATTCAGATCATCATATTGAAACACTTGCATGACCTCTTAGGATTCATTGAAGATAACATATTAGACTTAAACAACTAGTGTGATAATGTCAATATCCTTTTCCAAGAAGACAAAATCTTGATGGCAAGGATGGATAATCTCTTGCATTACCTATTGGAAAAACCATCCAAGATGAATGTAACAAGCTTGATGGATGATGAGGAGTTTAAGCAAAGGGTTAGTCTCCACATCCAAAGCATTAAAGAAAACTAGGGCCAAGATACCAAGGACAATCAGAAGGTCCTTGGTATCTTTATTACATCAAGAAATAAAATTGTAGAGGTCCAATGCATCTAGGAACTCAAGGCCAAGGGTGACAAGGAATTTGACACATTGGCACATCAAGAAGAGGATTGTTTGATGAATCCTATTGTAGATTTTGAGATCATCAATGAATAATACACTAAGGAAAAGAACATCCTGAGATAGTAACTTAAGGGTACCACCAATTTATCATAAAAGAATATTCTTTTGGAAAATGTATGCTAGTCTTTTAGCATACATTTATCCTTTGTCAAGATTGGCATGCACAACCTTTTGCATTGTGTCTTTGTATTAAGGACAACTGTCCTTAGTTTTTATGTTGGTATTTTGAGAATTAACCAGTAAACCACTTATGTTTCCTATAAATAGGTGGGGATTACCATTTTGTAAAATGAGGGACTATGAGAAATTTATATACAAAAGAACACTTAATATAACTATGGAATTCTAAAAATATTCTCTGGATAGTTCATTAAAAGTCAATGTTGTCTCTCAATTGCATGTTATTTTCTTAAATTTGAATGGTTCTCTTCATCTTGAGCTAAAATTTATATCATAGGGCTATTAATTTATGATAATGATAGATTAACTATAAATATATTAAGTATACTTCATTTTATTTACTCTACATTTGGATTTGCATATGTTATTTAGGTTACAGTAGAAAATATTTAAAGTAAACTTGGTTCTTACTTATGGTTTATACATCTTCTTTGAAGCTTGCCTAGTTTGTGATGCAATATGAGTTTATAGTATTTTACAACACAAAATGGTTCATGTATGCTAAAAAAAATTAGAACTTTTTCATAATATTCAAGATGGAAATCTGCAATCATGTTCTCTTTTTTGCCTTACCCTTCCTTTTTATATTTTTTAATCAAAACTCACCTAGTTTAAACATCATTGTTAATATCCATTTAGATTAAATTTTAGGCATAGATTATCATAAAGATTAGGAGCCTGGTGGCTCCCAACCACCAAATCAAAAAAAATATTGTGGTCAACTTTCACACTTTCCTTCTACTTCAACATAGACATCCAAAAATTATCACAAACTGTAACTCATGCCTTGGATTTCGATAAACCTAAAATGAGAAGTGTTTAACACTAAGAGCACATGTGAGGAAATTAGAATCATCAACACTCTCGTATTTTAGTTGAAGGGGATAAAAATATCCCTAATTTCCTTCATGATTAAATTTGTGTAATATTCTATTTATTTTTTATGATATTGAGCTCAATTTACCAGACACATTATATATTATATAGATAAAATAAGGTTCATGAGGTTTAATTTCATCTAGAAATTGCATCACTAATTCTAAAAATTGACCAATTAGCTCAATATCTTGGGAAATATGGGCTATTTAGGGCCTAAATCAAATCCTAGACTCACGGTTAGTATAAATGGGTTAAAAATGGCCCAAAATTACCTTTATGTTTGCATTTGTGATAAAATGGGGTCTAGGTATTGCCTTTGGGTTAAGGGTTTATGCTTATACCAATTGACTAATAAGGTTTGAGTATTACTCCTAAGATATATCTATCATAACTTTTAAATGAAAACCAAGATGTTATTTATCAACCAATCTCTTATTTCATAGCAATTATAAGACGTTCTTCTAAAACAAATAATTAATAGAGAATGTGTTGCTCAAAAATTATCCTCCTGACCACTTATGAATTGAGGCAATCAAACCAATTCATCCCTCAACAATAATAGTGTAGGTTTCCATTCATTCATATGCTTATTATCCCTTACCATCATATAAAACATTTACAATGACAATGTTTCATTGTGTTCAAATTTAAGATGATGAAACATGATTGCGTAATACATCACTCATTATCAATCTATGAACATTAAAAAAAATCAAATGCACTTCTAGTCTATCCCTTTAAATGTGGACACAATAAGGCTTCATACTATCACACTTTTTTTTTATTTTGAAACTCATTGTATACACTTAAATTAGACAACCCAGTAACCCAAAATAACAAAAAAGGTTATTTTGTAGAATAATTTCTCATTACACTTACACGAATTTACCTACAATTTTTGTGAAAACTTAAATATGATGAAATGAAGAATGAACTATCATCCTTTGTCATTTTTTTACATTAAGAATTCACAATATGATTTCCTAGTTGTCCAACATTGATCATAAAAAAATACATTTCAAATTCTTTTCATTTACATGTTTATTGGCTAAGATCCCTTGAAATTGAAATGCAAAAAAAAAGAATAAACAATATAGCCCATTAGTTTTTTTGTAGTTTGGATAAAGGGTCTCAAATTGGCCTAAAATTTATCTTTATTTGAAATAATTAACTATTTGGTCCATTATATTCAATGATGTTAAGGTCAATTTCACTCCATATCACATAACATAAAATAAAAAATAGGTTGTTATGGCTCAAAATTTTAAAAATTATGTAATTGATTACACCATTTGACTAATTGGCTCAATATATGATTAAATCAAAAATAATTTATATTAAAAACATGTTATATAGTTGAAATTAGGTGCAAGGGCCTCATATTCACCGTAATTGCTTCCATAATTAAACCAAATAACGACTTCATTCATTATATGATGACGTTCAAGTTTAATGATCCCAAAACCACATCCTATACATGTCAAACTTGCATATGTCATGGAAGTAAGTTGTTCATTTCTTCATTCTCTAATGAAATTGGAGTTGATTAATCCCAAAATTACATTTTATAGTCATACACATAGCTTTGAGGGGTTCAAATTATCTCCAATTGACTTTAGATTCAACCATTAGACTATTTCACTTATTTTGCTATGATATTGTGGTCAACAAGTGCAAATAAAATCCTTTGTAGTCAAAATTATGTTCATGAGATTGTATTTAACTCAAATCATATCACTGATTACACCAATTTACTCAATCTAAGTTAATTTATCCTTATATCACATCGTATACATGCAATTATATTTAAGGGGTCTAAATTAGTCATAATTTCTTCCACCATTAAAAAAATTGACTCATTAATTCATTTCATAATGGAACTAGTCCTAGTTGAACCCTAAATCATTTTATGTATAGTCAAAATTATGATTATAGGTGTAAACCCACCAAAATTGCATCACTTTACCATGATATCCTTTTTTTGGTAGTTGGTATCATAACACACACAACTTTAAAAGAAAAATATAAAAATTATAAATGTGAACTAAGTATAAATAAGAATATATCATGATAAATAGATAAGCATAAACATGTAAAAGTATATAAATTTTGTTTTTATTTTATGGAATCATAATGCATACGTGTTATAGTGTGTATGCATTATGTTTTGTATTAATTAAAAAACCAAGTCTTTTGGCTCGAAAATATGTTGGATTCCCAAGCTAAAGGCTTGGACGCATCAACACATAACTAAATTTGAGATTTTTGATAGATAACCCTAAATTCAACATCCATCACCAAATACACTACAAATTTCAATGATAAAATTCATCAAATTATTACCATGATGATGATCATGGTCTCCTCTTTCCAAGTTTCTAATTTTTATAAATTTTAGACTATTTTACGGTTTGAATCTACATTGATTTTTAACTATACATTTTCAGGCCACTACATGATACAAATATATATGGATATATATGTTTACGTGTTTTTTTCATTGATCCAAATGCAAGAAATGTTATATGGTTACAAACAATGCCTAATTCTACACACATTCAAAAAAATTACTTTTCATTTTTTTGAGGTAGTTAGGAGGCCTGCATGACTGGATATCTATTTTGTATTATTTTTTAGGATCTATTTAATTTTGAAATTAATATAAAAAATTATTCCCTAAAAAATTATAAAAATAATATAGGTTATGAACTAGATGATCATATCTAAATTTTCATGAAATTGTAAAAAAATGAGGAGCCACATGGATGTCTATCTACTTTGTTTTATTAAAAAAGGAGTTACTATTAAAATTTTAGATGTTTGAACTAGATATACTTAACCTTTTATTTAAAAAATAGTATTTTTGAAACTAGACTCAAAATGCTACAATTCATATTCTTACGCCATCCTCTAATTTTGAGTGTAACCATTTCAAATCATCTATAGAAGTTTTATTTTAGAAATTTTAATGAAAAACATGTACATGGGTAGGCCCCTTTTTGTCCCCTAGCTTTGTTCAGTTACCCATGTTTCAATCTGGTATATGAGATTGGATCTTCTTTGTGGAGATCATGTGCTTTAAGAATATTGTGCCATATAAATTTTGTGGCAATTTTAGAAGAGAATAAAACATTTATTAGGTTATTTTTTATCTATTTTCTCATTCATTAGTTAATGGTTCAAATTCAATTATCCTAGGAAGAGGTTGTTATTTGTTCAGATTTGTTCAATATATTTATGTTTGTAATCATTTGTTTTGGAGATGTAATTCCAATGATCGATTAAGTGCATGGAGTTGGGGGATAATTCCATGAACATTTTAGCATAATGTGCACATAGTATTTCATTACATGTACACATTATAAAAATAATGCACATGTTATCCTTTATATTCACGATAAACATTGATCATATAACATGTCCACACTATAGTGAATATCTATTTTTTCATATGAAATTTGAATTGAAAAAAGTGTAGGAGTTTAAAATATTAAATAATTGAAGAACGTGTATGCTATAACATGTACATGAAATAACACATATGCAATATGCCACATACACATTATGTCCCAATAAAATTATTGAATGGATTATAATGTAAAAAGGTGACAGATTAGTACATTCTCTAACACACACATGTTATGTCCTAATGAAAGCAGTGAAGAGGGTATAATTCTAAAAGGTTATGAATTAGAAGGTGGGGGGATGGTTTACTAAAAAATATGTTAAGTATAAGTTTACTAATATAAATGTATTAATATAATGTCAACTTATACATTAAATTTATTTTAATAAATATAATAAATTAGGGTCACACTACATATAATAGAGTTAGTCTCACAACTACACACTTTACGATGTGGGAGAAAGTTTTTCAAAATCCAATCTAGTCAGTACTTTGGTATTTTTAGTGTTTCATTATTGAACCTAGAAATTTTAAGGCATAACTCTTGTAATTGATGTCCATTTTTTGTTAACATATACTATCTTTTAGGTTTTTTTATGCTTTTTATTAATTTATAAAATTTATAGGAGTCCTAGGTTTGTCAAAATTGAATTTTACAAAGTAATCACTTTAAATTCAAGCCAAAGTGGTGTAATTGAGAAAACATAAGTCACATTGATGACCTTTACACATCAAATGACCACTTCATATTAATTTCACATTCTCATCATCCCTCTCACATCCATAATCAATTTCTCTTTGTCCATTATCATCCCTAATCACTCCCTCTTCATCCCTCATAATCACTAATCATTACCTCATTGATCCTCACAATAAATCATCATCTCTACTTACTACCTCATCATATATAATCACTCCCTCATCAAACTTCACCATCTTTCAATATCGTTAATCACTGATTCATCATTCCTAATCACTCCTTCCTTATTACACATCATCTCTCATCACTCCCTCATTTATTATGACCATCAATAATAAATCCCTTATCATACCTAATCACTTTATAATTGACCCTCACATTCCCTCATAATACCTAATCACTACTTCATCATCCCCCATCATGCATAATCACTCGCTCTTCATCCCTCAACATCCTTAATCAATCCTTCATTGACCCCCACCATTCCTCATCACCCCTAACCACTCCCACATTAACCATAATCAGTTCCTCATTTACCCTCACCATTACTTATCATCCCTAATGACTCCCTCATCAACCTTACTCACTCCCTACTCATCCCTCCCCATCCTTAATCACTCCCTCTAATACATTGATGGTGGGTATAATAGCTTCCCACTTATGCCCGATTGGATATTATTCTTATTCTAAATTTTACTCACTTAAATATTTCACAAAGAAATACTTATTTCACTCAAATAAGTAACTTAGAGATATCATCTAATTTTCTAACATAATTCAAAGATTTATATGGAAATCCATGCCAAACATATATAGAGAGAGTGTGTATCCAGAGCCCCAGGTCAGAATAGAAAGGTAGGAAAGTGAGAAAATGGTGGTATGATATTTATTACTTACATTCATACATACATACATACATATATACATTCATGCATTCATACAAACATGCATACATATATGTAAACACACACACACACACACACACACACACACACACACACACACACACACACACACACACACACACACACACACACACACACACAAGGTTTTGGGAATATAATAATCCCAATCCCAAAGTTGATAATATAAATTTATATCTATAAAGACAAGGGTGAGTATATAATAGTTGAGTATTGCAATCCCAACCCCATAATTGACTTCTCATTTTACCTATGTGTCATTGAAAGTATGTCCATAGTAGAGTAGATTGACATATAGATAGATAGGTAGCCACTAATATGGTATAATGCGTTCCAATATGATATTCAGTATACCCAACCTCATATGTGAAAGGAATTAAGGAAATGTGCCTTAATCCATCATATTGGGGAGGGGATACTTAACTATAGATTGCATATATTATTTCCCTACCTAATTATCTATTCCCTACCTACCTATATTTTATTATTATCAATGGAAGCTTGATTCCTGATAGATATGATGATAAATTAAGTTTTTAATCATGACAAATATGTAATATATCTATACCATTGAGTATTCCCTACCTAATTTACCTAATTGAGTATGTCCTACCTACTTTACCTACTTGAGTATGTGTTACCCTAATACTCTATCCATATCTTGATCTTGAATACCCCTTTCTAATCCTGACCATCCATATATACATATACATACATACATACATACATACATACATATATATATATATATATATATATATATATATATATATATATATATATATATATATATATATATATATATTACTTGACCATATATTTAATACTTGATACCTAACTAAATACCCAAATGAATACCCAAGCCATATTTTGAAAGGAGGGGGAATTATAACCTATATATAGAAAGGAGTGACTAGGAATGATTAAGAAAAATAAAACAACCATTGAACCCACAATAAAGATATTAGAGTGATTGTTTATGGATAAGGAGGGATGATGAAAGAGTTACTAGGCATGATAAGGGATGATGAGGGTTAATGAAGGAGTGATTAATGATGATAAGGGATGAGGATAAAGTGCTTAAGGATTATGAGTGGTGATGAGGGAGTGACTAGCGATGAT
>JARHVA010001771.1:3055000-3062500 GCA_037957365.1 Torreya grandis
TAGATATGAGATGTGTAATAACTGAAATCATCATCCTAAGGAAAAATATGGATATGGTGGGTTTGAGGAGTCACTAGAAGCTCTTGAAAAGCACTTGTATGAATACATCATGTTGAAACCATAATTGGATCAAGTGATCAGATATGATCTATTGCAAGAGTTTTTAAACCATTTTTGGGATGTGGATAATTAGGTACTCTAGTAATGAAATTAACAAGTGTAAGAATTTCAACTCTAGGAGGTGATGCAATATATATAAATGTAGTATAAAACATAATAGTAGTTGGTGAAACTGTAGCAAATTCCACATGAGGTTGAACGATTCATTATTTGGGAAGTGATATTGATGATCACATATGTGGTTTTTGAGGTTGGACAGGAAGCTCAAATGTTGTGTCATAAATGGTATGTACTTCATTATCATGCACATACTTTAGATAATGATGTACTGTGGAAGTTATTTTTATCATTTGATTAAGAAATGGGGATCCAAACAATAGGTTATATGCATCAATATCTACCACTACATATAACCAAACTAATAATGTTAGAAGACTGACTAAAATTAATAAAGTAATACCACATACAGGTGTATGTGCAATGTTGTCATAACTCCTATATATAATATTCATATAAAGTAAATCTTAGTGTAGTATTGACTAGATAGGAATGACATTGTGATTAGAATTTTGTTATAATTACTATAATTCATTATGCCATATATGATTGAAAGATTATAATAAATAAAATTAGGTATGTAAAGAGGACCATTATTTGAATCATCACATGGTATCTCATAGTTATATAATGTAAAAAAATGTGCTTGTTGCTGAGAGCTCAAAACCATGGTATTAATGTTATCAATATCAAGTTCATATGGAAAGTCAAATCATGTATAAATTTTTTCATATTAACATTGTCTTACTTATGAGTGTAATGATTTGTCAGTGGAATATTTACAAGTGTTGATTAGGCATTGTGACATATTAGTTCAATGTATAATTATGGAATTCAATTTGGATGGTGTTACTATGAATGGGATCTTGGATATTATCTTAGAGTTTTTAGTCTTGAATCTAAGCACATACTTAGCAACATTATCTCTATGTCCTTGTTTGATTTGAGAAATTTGAAAAAATGACATTTTGGCTAATGTTTATAGAAAACGTACCTAAGAACCTAGTGGTATAATAATTAAGTGAAAACAAAAATCCCACTTGCAAGGTGTAAAACCATTATAAGGCATAATTATATAGAATTCTAGGAAAAATATTAGTCATAAGCAAATCATCATGAAAAAAAACAAAACCATGATCTGAAATAGGCCCAAATGTGATGTGAAGGATTAGAAATATTCATAGGACCCATATGAGTAATCTCAGGCATGGGTTTTTTATACCTAATTATTTTATTCCATGCTTTAGTAACTAGATAAATAATGACATCAATTTCCTTAAGTGCAATATCAAGATAAGTATCCAAAGTAATTTTATCTATATCCCCAAAAATTAGTACATCTATATTACTAGGATTTTTTATATTGCAAGTATTGTCATCATTCACATTATCATGTTCATCATCAAAAGAAGAGTAATGACAAAGAGACATATCATCAATATGAACATAGTCACTATAATTCACATATGCATGATCATCAACCATGGAAGGATGAACATCACTAGAAGTGGCCATTTTTTATTTCAAAAAAACATAAATAGAAAATGATTGTAATTGGGTCAAATAAAATGTAGCACCACTCAATATATCACTTCACCTAGCAAGATATGTAGATATAGTTTTTCTAAATGGCACAAGATATAATCATGAAAACTATACACAAAGCTAGGATAATGATTGAGCTATGTAATATGAAAAAAGAGATATCAAATATAAAAATTAAATTAGAAATGTAGGATCAACCCCATAATATAACATGGAAAGGTGGATGTCTTTTATGACTTATAGATGATAGTGAAATTCTAATAGAGGAAAAAGTTCTACTAGACGCCATTCATGTCTCATAGTCATCCTAATCATCCTCCAACAACATATCTTTTTGAATAATGGTAGGAAACATATTACTTTATGAGTTATAAAAGATAAAGTGTTAGACATCACCAAGCATGGATTCTTGGTTGGACTGCACATTTTATTTTAGAAGCGTATTAGGATGCAAAAGCATTATTGATAACTATAACAATTTATTAGAGTTAATAAGTCAAATTAATATTTAATTTATTTTCTAGTCTATGTTTTGGATTTATAAATAGATGCTTGGTTTATTTTAAGCACTAAATCTTATATAAATAGTCAGTAAGATTCTTTAGATAGTTTAAATTTTTTGAGTTAATATAGAATGTTACAAAAAAATCAGTTAGTATTTATAATATCATCTTTCCCATTTTCAAAAGATTTATTTGATTACAAAATAACTAGGTATTATGTTATCTAGTACCAAACCTTATATTTATCAACATAATTGTATCTTTTTAGTAATAAAATTAATAACTAAAAGATTGAAGTCCTACCACGTATAAACTAAAATATTTTATAATCCCAAGATATTATGGAAAACAAAAATTTACAAGACTTTTTTGGCATTATCAATTATGGTAATAGTTTTTACCGTGATGTAGGAACAATAGATTCATTCATCTAGATTTATTAAATATAAACAAGAAATTTATCTGAGTGAAACAACATAATACATTTATAAAAATTATTAAAAATACTCATGCTTTCCATGTTTGAAAGTATAATAATTTTATTGTATATATATGCTTCCAATTTTTTTTTGGGGAGGAATGATTTTTTGTATAGATAATGGTAAATAATATGTCTATGAGTATGCTTCTAGGGTTTTTGTTGATGATGTTAAAAGATGAATTTCCTATAATAAGGAAATATATATAGGAAATAAGTGTTTAGATAAGTTTGATTTGATACTTATGCATCTAAAACATTTTTTATTAGAACAAACTACACATGCTTTCTCTCTTTCAAAGATAAAGATCATGGAAGAACAAATGGAGGAGGAAAGTATTATCATTGGTAGGATTCTTTTGAAAAAAAAAATTATGACAAAACTCCAAATACCAAAGTGATTCACAAATCACACACAAATATAAGCTTAATATTATTAATATGAAAGAGCTTTTAGAGATTGCACATATCTTCCATAAATCTTACACAAAGCTTACATAATAGCTGACACAAATATTACAATACATCTATGAATAAGGAGTATTAATATATCCTTATACAAATAGAAAATACACTAAAAATAGATATTCTCTAAAAAACATATAAAAACTTAAATATCTAACTAAAAGGTAAACACATATTCTTCAAGAATAATAAAACTAAATCATATGCCCAATGGAAATTATTTCTTTCATTCTCCTCCATAATTACCATTGGGAAGAAATTGGAGAGAATATATTAGACCACCTCAATCTGATAAATGATCCTCTATACTATATTAGACCACCTCAATCTGTCCTTGATGAAGGCATGCTTAGTTTTGATATGAAAATATAGATTATTTATCATCTAAATAGTACTATTGTTGTCACAATATAAAATGGTAGGCACATTTTTCAAGTGATGAGAACATTCTAACAATTACATCAACCATAATGTCTACCAAGCTACTGATGTTGAAGCTTTGTACTTTGACTCGATTATAGAAAGGGATACAATTAGATATTTCTTGGTCTTATAATAAAATACTACATAACCAATATTGAATTTATAATGTGAAGTAGACTTACAATAATCTATAGAACTAGCCAAATCTCAATCTATATATACTATCAATATGTTATCCTTTGAATACTAAAATTTTAGTCCATAATTCAATGTCCCTTTGATATATTGTAGAATCATCTTTGATGCATTCCAATGTGTTTTTTTTTGGGTTCTGACATGAATATAGATACCAAACTCACTACTTATGTGATATCTAGTTGATTAGTGGTTAAATAAATCAAGCTACCAATTAAATATATGTATAGAATGGTATCCACTCAATATGATTCATATATATTAGATAGTTTAAGCCCAACCTCACTTGCCTATCTTTGGGTCTTGACCATCATGCCACACCCTATTTTGGGTAAGAAAATCAAATAAATGATATTTATTATTTTAAATTTTAGGACTAGGAGCCAAAAATCAAGATGTTTCAATGGGATTCGAAATCCTAGTCTTTATCAAAAGAGATAAGGATTTAACCAATTAACCATGGGCCTTAAAAAATGTTAAAAGGCCAAATATTTTATTTGAAGAGTGATTTTTTTTACCTTTGAAAAATATGTCAAGAAATTATAAGAATTTCTAAGCAAGAAGGCTCTTGGAGGGTCAAACTAGTGGTTTTTTGAGACTTCTTAGAGGTAGAGGTAGAAATTATTATAGACCAAAGTGAATGTTTTGATGTAAATATGGTATAAAAAATTATTTTACATCATTAATAAATTGATTCAAGTGATTTTGTGGATTTTGAGACGTATCCCTCAAAGGGTTAAATACATTATCAACTCGAGTTTTCCATTTTCTCTATTTTTACTCATTTACTTTCTATTTATAATTAGTTATAATCTGATTTTTAATACTGAAGACAAATTTTCACATATTTACCAAAAATTGAGAAAACTAAGTTAAGCATTTTGAATTGGTGAAATCATCAATGTTTTCATAAACTAACCATTTCAGATAATAAAATGTCACATTATAATTTTTTTACAACATCATAAATAATAAATTTTTATTAAGTGTAGGAACTAATAAGGTTTCATTGATGTGTTTTACCTCACCATCATTTGTTGTCACGATAATAGAGTCTTTGCCCTTGGTTTGATGAGATTGATTATCTCCTAGTATAACTATGGTATTATGATTCTCATCCAAATTGATGAAAAAATACTCACTAGATGTCATACGATAAGAACATTTAAAATTAAAATACCAATTAGTATCATCACTTGCATTTATAGTCAAGGAAGAAACAAACAAATTTATTTTGTCTTCACTAGTGTTGTGAGCATTTTTTTCTCCATGTATTCTTTATTAGACCAAATATATGATTTTTAGTGACTATAACTATTAAAATAAGAGAATTTAATGTTTATTTAATACCCACCTCAAAAATTGCCATTCCTTCCTTGAAAGCTACCATTACTTTTTAGAAATTACCATTGTTTCCTATTGAATTAGTGCCTCTACCTCTAAAATTATTAGATTCTCATATTGAATAATTTATATTATAATGTTTTAGAAATTGAGTTTATTTACCTCTTATGTTTGTTTTAGAGGAAAATGATTTTTCAAGGCTCTCCTCACTACTCTTCATTCTTTCTTCTATAGTAAATAAGATCCAACATAACTAATCCATCTTCATGTTTGTGAGATCTTTAGAGATATTTAATATTGAAACTACATTTTTAAATTTGGTGGTCATGACTATTAAAATTTTATAAATGACATACTCATCATCTATATCTTATCATAATACCTTCATTTGTATTACTAGGCCTTTAAATTTTTTCCAAAATTTCATTAATAGTTTCGTTTTTTAACATTTCAATAATTTCAATATTATTCCATAAGTTTGTAATTTTTTATTTTGTAAAGATTGATAGACATGTATAATTATATACCATACATATTTAGAGTTATCATATTCACTTATTATAGGAAATATGGTTGTATTTATTACACGTTTAATAAATAATAAAGTCTCATTTTCCTTTTTTACATTTTTGCTATATTATGTTCTTTATGCATCATTCAAAACCCTCACATCTATAGGTTTTGTATACCAATTTTTAATAATTTCAAAAAAAATATTTAGATTTTATTAAAGTATTCATCCTAATTCATTAATCACAGAAATTATCACCTTAAAAGATAGAAATTAGACTATTAGCTATATCATTTACACCAATATTTTCCATCATGAAAATGTGCAATAAAACACAAATACACAAGGCAAACCTAGATTATTGAAATACCCCTCCCTTTTTGTCATAAAAATGATCCCATACACCATATTTTTTAATTACTAATAAAATATTATTATTAAATGAGAAATATTGGAGGTAATTTATTCTAGCCATGCTTCAATCCTTAGGCTTTCATCAAAATTTTTAGGAGATTAGGGTTTATTTTTAGATTCCTTTTCATGCCTCAATATACATGGGATCAAACCAAATTACTTTATCTTATTACATTCTATCAGGAGTGGTTTCCCCTTGGCTCTCTATATGTCTTATCTATAAAAGTAATTAGTTATCAAATTTCTCATAGGGTGGAGTGAGGGATCATAAGGGGTGATTTTATTCCTAATATATATTCTTAACATGTCAATGGATACTCCATAGATGATACCTTTCTCAATACTTATGAGCAATAATCTTATATTAAGGATTCATAGAACTACCTTGACATTTTCTACAAAGCCTTCAAATCTTATTTTTATTGGGCCAAAACCTAATGTTTTAGACAGAGCATTATGCCTATGCCATAATGGATTATGAAGTACAACTAAAAATGGATAAAAAAATGTGATAAATCTAAATTTATTGGCCTCTCATTTGATTTTGATAGTTTTCCCTCTAAACTATGTCAATATGCTATTGATAGAGTGGAAAAAAATGAGTAGCGTTGGATTACAAAACATTTATCATTAGTTCAAAAATTTCATGTTTGTTTTAATATCCTCATAGTGACCCATGTCTATTATTCCTCTTATTGGGCCCCCTCTGAAGCCTCATATGAGAAGTTGGCAAAACTTGTTTGGGTTTTCTATGGGTCAATGCTAAATAAACTTATGGATACCATAGAGTTTTTTGGGATATTTTTTATCATCCTCATGACAAAGGTGGTATGTGAATTACTAAAGTTTATAGACAAAGCATTACTTTGTGATGGGTAGTTCAAAAAATCAAAGGCAATGAGGCATGGATATTATTATGTGGCATTGCATTACCTTTGGCTTTCTATATGGTTAAGTTTGTTGGGAAATTATTGGGGTTCATACCTTAATTGTTACCAGTGCCCCCATTAAAATTGAGGGGTATTTTATGGGTAAAAGCATTTAGAAAGATTTAAGAAATATCATACCATATAAAGGTATGTGACATTTTAGAAATGGTTTGTCCTTCAATGAACATGATATGTAATGGGATATTATTATTACTAATTCTAATCTTATCATAAAATAATTACCCTTTATGAAAGATCAAAGGATATTAAAAAATGGTATTCATAAAGTTAATGACTTTATTTATTACTATGATTTATTTCCTTGGATTATATTAAAATAAAATACAAGTTAATCAATTTTGTATAACTTCCATTATGTGTACCCAATAGATGATTCCTAATGTTATGTTGCATAAAGTGGGTTCATAGTCTCTAAAAGCTTGGTGTAAAGACTAGAGATGGAAATGTGATACTCACTTTATGAATTTATCTATAGGTATCATATATCAAACCACG
>JARHVA010001771.1:3065000-3070000 GCA_037957365.1 Torreya grandis
AAAAACATATTTTAAAAAAGGATAAATAAAGATAAATACTATTTAAAATAAAAAAGATAAAAAGGTTGTGATTTTATTAAAAATATTGTATTAAGCTTTAAAATAAATATTTTCAAAAAAAAAAAAAGAATTATAGAGATTTTAAAAATCAATGGTGAATTCATACATTTTCATGTAATATGTAGATTTTAGACATAGACTTTTTAGAATTAAGACTCAATAAAAACTTGTAAAAAAAATTATTTCGAAAGACATAATCTTATCAATAAAAATTTATTTTATGTGCATCTAAAAGTGATTAACTATAAATATAGGATTTATCCAATGATCTAGGGGATTCACTATAAATATTGATTTTCAAAAGAATAAAAGACAATTAGACACTAACAAACAATGGAAGACACAAAAGACATAACCATCCATAATCAAACCATGAAGGTTAACTCACAACACTACCTCCATTTAAGAGTCCAAGCCCAAAAATGTAATTGTATAAATAGGTGCCCCATGAATATATGTAATAAATGAATAAACACCTCCTATGAATTTAACCATGACCTCATGTGGAACACCCTTATCAATCCCTACAAACCTCAACAATTTATTCATAGCCTTCATTTCTAAGTTGGCCGCCTTAATTCAAATTAAGTGGTTTTAGGGGATAATAAGATACGGGGAGGAATAAATATGATAAATATTATCCATAACACCTTCCATTATTTTACTTACTCTAAATAAAACCTTCAAATCTACCATAATCTCCATTAATTTTATGAATTGAGACTCAAGCTTCTTGAATGAGGTCATCGAGACCAAACCACAACATTAATGACCAAATATGGGAGGACTAACATGGGTGATCACATAATTTTTTTCAAAAGGTATATCCAACCTACCATAATGGTTTATTTTCATAAATTATTCAACAACCAAATACTCTTCATCTTTATTTAGGATGAGGGTGATATAATTGGTAACAAACAATGAAGCCACTTTTAAATCTACACAAGATTGCATTTCTATTTTGATATTATCTATGACTATAATAGCTTTAATGGCCAATAAAATTTTCCTAGAATGAGCAAAAAAATAATCTTCAACCTTTCATTTGAAATAATAGAGAAAAATTCCATTTTGTGTTTGAATCCATACAAGAATACGGAGAAGAAAAAGGAGGATAGGAACACAATGATAAATGGAGGGGAAACCAATGAAGAAAATATGTAAAACACCAACCAAAATTAGACACAAAACACCACAAGTTAGAGAGAGTGAAGGTAAGGAAGACAAAATCTCAAAAAGTAAAATGAAATCCCATTAAAATTCCTAGTGTATTCATACCACCTCTTGTATTAATTACCATTTATGGATTGAAAAAATTCCTTAACTGTATTTATAGACACAACACTCTAAAACATCATTAGTATTCCCTAATACCAAGTCAATTGTGTGGGAAAAAAGTAGTCAAAATTCAATATTATAAATCAATAATCTTTATTCTTATTAATTTAAATATTTAAAATAGAAACCATTATATTATTTTTAATATGATCTACCCTAGAAGCCATAATCAAGAAGTATAAAGGGGAGACTAGATGCCTTATCCAGGAACAAATAATCCTTCAAACCAAACCAACTAGATATGACATTTTACATCTTTAGAGAGTCTTTTTGGTCAATGGATTTATTGGTTAGGAAGTCTACCACTTTATTAACTTATCTAAATCAATGTTTGGCTTACCATGAGATGAAGTTACCAAGAGGAACCCATATTTATTATAAGATATTTTCAATCCTCTAATTATTAGAGACCTAATTGTTAAGTGCATTTATCAATTCCATAGAATCACCTTATATAATAATATTGTCAATACATCACTTATTAGCCATTTGGATAAAAATATCTAAAACTTGAGCTTAAAACTCAATGTTGGTTTAATCACTAAGATTGATTGAGGCAACCCAAATCAGAGAGCTTAGATGATCTCTATGTAACATAATTTTTTTTATTCAAATAAAACCCATAAAAAAATACAATTTTTTAACTCACTTGTGCAACATTACATCCATATAATTAATACTTAAACCATTAACACAACCATAATAATGCATGCATTAAATACACATGTATTATAATCCATGATATAAAAATAAATTCAATCTTAAAGTTATACAAACACACTCAAGATATGTTATATGATACATAGACACTCACCTTTTATTTCAAAAAATAAAAAGCATAAAGGCATTCAACAAGTGATTTGAGACTAAGTTGTGTCAAATAAACCATAATCAATGTGCAATTCTATACTAAAATTTGATGATCAAATAATATAATTTATATCTTGGACTAATTAAACCAAAACTAAAGCTCGTATCAAACTATACAGAATGTGATCCATCAATAGCTTGTTGACACCTTGTTTTTTGTAACTACAAATGTAAGCATGATAAAAATTCATAAGTAACCAAACTCACAATTATCCCAACCTTAAATAAAATCATGGTACTACCCATGATTTTATGAAACCATTGTTAACCATTCATGTGGATATGAAATTACCTAACCAAGATGCATCTAGACTTGACTTGATCACCTCACAATTACATTACAATTTTGCTAAATCGCCACGAGGTGAAAATTATTTATGAAATTTAATTTATATTTTATTAGCTAAAAGATACCACTAAGAACCTAAAAAATAATATTTATCAATTTGAGTGAAAAAAATTAGAATTCTAAATGGGTTTTAATGCAGAAAACTATTCTATTAAGCAATTTTTTTGAATAAACTAGGTTTAGAATTGATTTACTAAAAATAGTAAAAACATCATAAATTTTTAAATAAATATTTATGTATTAATTTAAATGTATAAATAATCACTACCAACTATCAATTTAACTTAAATATTATTATAGCTATTTTTGATAATTTAAATTTGAAATAACTTTGTTCTCTATAAAAGAAATTCGCTGCAACAAATTGCCAAATGCCTCTAGAGTTAGATCCAATAGAAGGTAACAAAATAAGGAATAAAATTTATAGTTTTAGATATTAATTTATATGATATAATTCTAGAGCTTAGATTTTTTATTTTCAAAAAATCTCAAGTTATTTTATTAAATTGAGCCCATTTTTTGAGTGACTTTACAGACAAAAATCAAAATAACAAAAAAAAATTGCATAAATTTAATTTGGAAAAGAGTTTTTAAAATTAATAAACAATCATGTTTTTTAAATTAAAATTCAGTATGTTAGTTTAAACATAAGAGGAAAGGGTATCAATTCCCAAATAAATGATACTATCACTCTAACTTCTTTTAGTAGGGTATTTCTAAAGGGGTTATAAAAACTAAAATAATCTAGCTAGAGAATACATTTGATAGTTTCCCTTATAAATGGTTCTATCGAAGAACTAACGAATGAGTTATATTGATACAATTCGTTGATTTATATTCTATTAGGATAGAGGTAAGGTTTACACGATTCCATTTATGCAAATAGACCAATACAATTATTTATCTGAATCATATTCTAACTAACTTTAGCCATTTTTTTATTTAATAAGCTTAATCTAATTATTATGTTTCTAATAGAAATGAAATAAATCCATGATTTAGTGATCAAGGTCATTATTTATTTAATGTTTTCACATCATTATTTCTACATTACTTATGTTGAGTGAGTGATAAATATAGATATATAAACCTATCATTTTCCTAATTTTATGTATCAAAATTATGTTTTTGGGTTACAAAATCTTTTCTTACAAACAATAATTTATAAAAAATCTAGGAATAAATCGATTCAACTTGAATACTTTATTTTTAATTTATAACTCACCCTTATTAGACCTAAAACTATAGGATTTAAAAGACCAACAATTTAGAATAAAGAGTAAACTAGGATTTCCTATAGTGTATGAAGATTTACAAGGATTATAAGAACTAACCAAACTTGAGTCAGGTATATAATAAAAATAAATATAGTTTGTTGAAATACAAAAAAAATAATTTTATAACGATAGCAAAATTAAAGTATTACAAGATTATTTTAATGTTCTAACCAATCATGCCACTACGAGCACAATTTACTATAATAGTAGAGTTCATACAACTATTCAAAACCTATATCCTCAATAACTCTAGATTACAAAAACTTTCTTGAAATCATTGGATAAACTAATGTCAAAAAATAAATCTCTTTATAACACCAATAATAATAATATATAATAGTTTTGTAAATAAATGATCTAGATTCCTTCTTCCTGCATTATGACATATACAATAAGGGGTTAGCTAAAAACTAAGAAAGTGAATTCTCCTCCCTTAAATTTTATTCTTTTCTCAAAATTATTAAACAAATTAAATAATGAATCTATCAATTATATAAAATATGCTTATGATAAATCTACAAGTAACCCAACAACAAGGATAAAACATTACACTTAACATCAATGACACGAGACTTATTGGTAACCATACCCAATCCAAATAATTAAATAAATTTTTTATTATAGGAATAATATAAACTTACTAATAAGGCTACTAAATAATTTCATAATGTCATAATGAATATTCTAAAAAATCATACATCACACTAACCAGTAATTTTCTTAGCTCACTTAAAGTATGATATTAATATTAAAATAAAGGGTAATCTTATTGGTTTTCACTTACAAACTTCTCAATTTTTAAATTAAAGGATCAATAAATTAAATGTTTGATATTAGTTAAATATAATTGATTTAATTTTTATACCTAAGTCCATTCAAAAGTGATGCAAGAACATCACTATGAAGTGTTATATTGTCAAGAAGTGACAATAAGCATCATGGAGGCCTTGGAAGCTTGTATAGGTGTTTGGAGAGGTTTCCCTAAAAAAAATAACATTTAAATTATTTCATGTATTTAGGTCATTAAATGGATCAATTATGAGTTTTCATAGGTATATTAGGTGATTTGAAATGTATTAAATAATATTATAGAGTTCTTATAG
>JARHVA010001771.1:3077500-3080000 GCA_037957365.1 Torreya grandis
AAAAGTTTCCAAAAACATATCCAACCCACCAATATTTTCTACTTTGATAAATTATTCAACAACCAAAATATTTCATCTTTATTTGGGAGGAGGGCCATAAAATTTGTAACAATTCATCTCTATTCTGATATGATATATGACTATAATATATTTAATGGATAATAAAATTTTCCTAGTATGATCAAAGTAAAGAATCTTCAACCTTTCATTTGAAATAATTCATCAAAATTCCATTTTATGTTTTTACCCATACAAGAATAAGCAGATGAAAAAGCAGAAGAGCAACATAATGGTAAATAGAGGGGAAACCAATGTAGAACATATGAAAAAAACCAATGCAAAGCATACAAAAAACACCACAAGTTCGAGAGAGTGAAGGTAAATAAGACACAATCTCAAAAAATAAAATGAAATATGATTAAAATGCCTAGCATATTGACACCACATCTGGTATTAATTACTAGTCATGGATGAAAATTAGGATCTAGATTTACTTATAGACATAACACTCTAATACATCATTAGTATTCCCTATTACCAAGTTGAGTGTTTTGGAAAAAAATAGTCAAAATTAAATATTACAAATTAATAAACTTTTTTCATATTGATTTAAAATATTCAAAATAGAATCTATTATATTATTTCTAGCATGATATACCCTAGAAGCCATGATAAAGAAGTTTAAAGGGGATCCTAGATGCCTTATCTAGGATCAAATAATCCTTCAAACTAGACCAATTAGGTATGAAATTTTACATCTTTTAAGAGTACTGTTGATCAATGCCTTTGTTTTTTATGAAGTCTACTACTTTATTAAATTTTCTAATGTAATGTTTGGCTTACCATGAGTTGAAGTCACCAACAAGAACCCATTTTTAGTGGAGATTATTTTCAAGTCTCTTATCATTAGAGACCTAATACATAAGTTCATTTATCACTACCATATAATCACCATCTATAATAATACTATCAATGCAACACTTATTATCCGTTTGGATAAGAATATCCAAAACTTGAGCTTAAACCTCATTTTTAGTTTCATCACTAAATTTGACTGAGGCAATCAAAATCAGGGCACTTGAATAATCTATGATTACACAACCAATCCTTGAGGAATTAATATTACCTCAAGAGATGCCATAAAATTGAGCTTGAAAATACCAGTAGGAGGAGCAACCCAAGTAGAATTCTACCTTCTCATCAAGTCCCTTTGCTCACTTGAAACCACCCTTGACCCATTAATGGAGGTTATATGATCTATATTATGTATCTAATGTGATTTTTATTATTGAGTGATTCATTGACATATCCAATTAAATTTGACACATATTTTAAAATTAATTATCATTTTTATATATTGAGAGCTATAAATAAACAATTGCATTTGGTTTAGATTACATGTTTTGTATGTACTTATAATGATCATTTTTTTCTATGATTACTTATATTATCATGTTTATAAATGTATTTTACATTATTTTAAGTTTTTACATATAACACATGATGGGAATAACTCTTTCTTTTTACATGAGTTATTCACAAACTTTATCCCTCATATCAAAAGGGTGCCATATAATAGATCATTTCACATTTAGAGACAAATGATAAGACTTAGATGGGTCAAAATGAGAAAATTAAGATATATTCACATGATTTTGAGGAATAATTTCGGTATTCTTCATAACTTTTGGAAATAATTATTATATTCTATGATATTTCAAGATAAATTATGATATTCTACATAATTTTGAATATTAAATAGATTATATGGGGCATGGATATTTTCTCAAGCAAATACTTTTCTATATTCTATATTATGGATAACTGGGGAATTATGGTATTATGTGATAAATTTAGGTCTATATCCATCTGTAGTGGTTGATATTTTTACATATGAACTTGATTTAGGGTTTCACTTTTACATATAAATGTAATTTTGGGGATGTAAAATGAATTTAATTTCATACTCGATGTAGTGTGGTTGAGATTATAACATCACTCAACTTATAACACGACATTATCTAGTGGCACTTCGAACATTTACATTCCTTAACTTATAATTTTATTAATTTCATATAATTGGGACAAGCTTACACCATGGGCCATGGTATTATCCATTCAAGTTGAAAAAGTGAAAATTTTGTTCACATAACATCATGTGTATTCATTCTTTAGATTTTCAATAGTTCATATTATTATATTTTTATTATTATGAGAGGACATTGATATGCATATGTTTATTGTAAATTTCACATGGAGACAATGATACATTAAAGTCATATCTATCAACACCAAGTGTGATTATCACATATACTAAATTTATTCATTTAATCAATTTAATTTATCATTTGTAATATTAATTATAATGTGGAGTCTATAGACACATAAATTTCATCTTTGGAACTTTGGGATCATCAATGTTAACATACATTGACATAATTAGGAAATGTACATATAAATTAAATAGTGAGCACACTTTCCTTCTATCAATATACCCATT
>JARHVA010001771.1:3087500-3105000 GCA_037957365.1 Torreya grandis
CATGGTGCTAGTGTCCCTAACTCGGTGTTATTATCCTTTGCCCTAACTCTACCAAATGAATACTTTATAAAATGTGTGCCCCTCCCAAGGTTGGATAACTAAAATTTTATTATCTACATAAGCTATATATCTTTATAAATACAAGTCTATTTCACCTTTATTCACTAGATGGAAAATAAATACAAAATCCTATTCAAACAAAAGACAAGTTGAGAAAAATTAAGGTATTTATACCCTATTCTATCCTAGCTATACATAATACCATATATATTATCCTAAAACCTATATTTAAAATATTTCAAAGCTCCATGACATTCAAGGCATAAAATTTCACTCTCATTCTATCATTCACTTGCACTTGCATCAAGTACTAAGTGGGAGAAATACATCAGGCTTGATCCCTCTTTGGAGTATTGTTATATAGGCAAATATTTTCACAATAGGGTGTTGAGGATATCCAATGTATCTTAATAATTAACACATAATTATTTCTCATTCCATACAAAGAGGATTAGGGTTTGCACAATAAATCAAGTTTTCTAGGCAAAACATACAACTCCATATTATATGCACACATAAATAGGAACTAAAAACATATGCACAGGTGCTCCCAAAAAATAGGAACAATATTACAAAGAGGACACTAATGACACTTTAAGGATAATAAAATAACATGTCACTACTATCCAGGTGGGGTACTATGGTTCAGTGAGTAAATAGATCCCAAAGTATCATTGATCACACTCAAAACTATCTAGAGCCTAAGTTTTAGAACCATATCATATATGATAGTCACTTTAAAGATAAGGATCTATTTAAGGATATTTATTACTATTTTATAAATTTTAATAAGGTCAAAAAACACAATAACTCAATATATAATTATGCCATATTATTTAACTAATTTAGGCATCTGAACCAAACATAAGAATTACTTGTGTAAAACCCTAAAAGGTTAAATCATTTGGTGAACCTATATTACTTTGAATATTGATTAAAACCCTCGCTTACATTAGTCTAAATTTTTGTGCAATAAATTAGGGATGCATACTTCTAATTTTATGATTTTTTAAACAACCTAGATAAATTAAATCAATTTCATATTTAGGTTTTAATTTATCTACATATAATTTAAATTATTACAAAGAAACCCTAGATTCAAAAAAAATTAACCGTAGACACACTTAGGGTTTGTATACTTTTCTATTTATACTAAAAATTTATATCCATACATCTTGTGATTTATATACCATACAATCCTGATCATAAAAATGGAAGACATTAATCACTTTTTGCTGAAAAGTTTAATACTTTCATTTTCATGCTTCGTAACTTTAATTTAGAATGAACTTAGAAAAGACATAAACACATGTATATATAATTATTTATATCAATTACAATATATGTCATATGTCAAATCATGTTATCTTTATCCTATGTCGAATTCCATTAACAATCAAACACATATACATATAGAGGATTTAGCACATAAGGTTACAACTATGTTTCAAGCTTCTATATCATATCTTATTCATAGGAAGGAATCTCCTTCTCCTCCTCATATTCATGATAGTGATAGATACATTCCCTCTAACCAGTTCCATGATATCATTCCCCCATGAGATGAAGTATATTATAAAAATGTCACTAATCCCCAGGTTATTAGCCTATTCACTCCTCTTTTCTACATGGTGTGTGCCTACATGTTCAAATAGAAACATCTAGGGATAGTACTTTTGAGACTCTATGTGATCAACATATCAGTATGAATAAGATAATTATAGGTTTGAAAAATCAAAATCATCTAAGACATGAAAATATTAGAACATTAGAAAAAATTATAAGATAAATTCTTATAGGGCATAATAGTGTAAATCATGTTTATACATTTTCAACTAGTCAATTTTTGGAAAATAATGTTATATATCAGAACATGAAATCACAATAGAATACATCTACAAATAGTGATTAAAAAATAATTCAAAGGTCAAATAAGAGTTCAAGTGAGATATTAAGGGACATTATTAAATCTAAGTTGATCAACCTACATCCTCTACACCTAATGAGGAAATATAAATATTTTTATGCATATCATATAATGTATGGGCACCATACCAATTCATGTTTAGCATTAAAAAGGAAAATATAATAAATAATGGATACAGATGACTCACATAGTGACACTTCATCCACACAATATATAATGGCACATGTAACAATTCAAAAAGGGTCAAATTTAAAAATAATACAAAAATGGTTACCAAAGCATAAATCAGAATAATACAAGGTTATAAAAACATAATTATAGAAAGAAGAAACAAAAAAAGCACAAATAAATAAAATAAATATACCTCTCTAAAATGAGGCTAAACATTCAATATGGTATGGGTTTGGTCAAAAGTATATACAATAATATGATTATCATGGTCAGATTTGGGAAAACATGCCCAAGGCATCAGTTCTCCTAGATTATATAAATTGATAATATTGGTCAACAAGATTTGTGATTCATTTAACATCCTAAGGCACATCAGTCACATATACAGTTTATCAAGGCAAAACATTGACATACATAAGACATGTTATAGAAATATAAAGATATTAATTTACAGAGTCAAAATCATGCTCAATAAATAATCAATATCAAAAAAGGATTTCTAGAAAGAGAGCCTCCATAATACCATGTCTACAATAAGCATAGTTTCAAAGGAAAAAAATCAATTAATATACCAAATCACAATTTATAAATGTTAAATCCATAGTATGAGGCAATTTTATCTAGCATTCCAGGGTATCATGATTCTGATATTGAATAATATTATGATTTTGATGATGAACGATAATCAAATTAATACTACAACATAATTAATCTACAAAATAACAATCACATTACATGAGAGATTATCATTCCTATATTTGACACATTACCATAGTGATAGTGAGTCTCCCATGAGACACCTTTGTTAGTATAATTCTCAATCTTGTACATACTTCCTTTTCTCTCTCATTCCTTGTAGATAGTTTATTTTCATTGTTTTGTACATAGTTTATACTCAATAAATTGAAAAACAATATCACATGTCAAAATACAAAAACATTCATATATTTTGAAAACACAAAATTTAAATATTGTATGCATTGCTAAGTTTATATTTCTATTTTTTGTTAAATATTGCATATTGATAGTTATTTTAGTATAGTCAGTTTTATCATACATATATAATTCACTTTCTATTTTAGAGTGCTTAAATATTACATACATAACTTTGATCCACTACACTAATTCAAACTTGCTATCATCTACCCATTAGGAACATATACATCGATCCAATTTTATTAATTTGATACATCCACCCACTCATGGGCATCTCATGCATAATTGCTACTACCAAGTTTTATCTTTATATATAATACATTCCAGTTTATGCGTTGATAGATATTGGTATTTATCATTTATATTCATTGATTAAAATTTTTGATGAATATCTTCACATCTACATAGATTTGTACTACATAATTATACATGCTTTCATTTCTAGTTTATCTAGATTAGACTTTATTATGTTTCCCATGATTCCTCGATATTTTAGGGATTTTAAATATGCCATTATTGTTTGGATCTATGCCATTTATCTATTTTTATGCCTTAGACATATGTCCATGTCCCTTATGTGTGCTTTCCTAGTTTTATATGTAGACATTTGAACATGTTCTTCTATGTGGATCTAATCCAAATTGCTTGTTGCTTGCATATGTGGGAATTTAAACATTTCCTTGTATGTCTTAATTTTTAGATATAGTGGCATGTGATCATGTCCCTTTTATTTTGGCCATATGGCCTACCTTTTTCATACCTCATATGTTTGTATATATGCTTCTTTATACATGTCTTCACCATGACACTTCTATTTGCTTGTTACACACACACTAATTTTTTATGCCTTAAGGGACCTCATGTATCTACCCTTACTACTTTGGTTATATGATGGACATCATGCCCATACCTCTAGGTACTTACTCATATTTTCCAATATACACATTGATTACATCTATCTTGACACCCTTATGTAATGCTAGATTATAAGATATATCTTACATGACCCACTTATGCTTAGATTCATTTATATTATGATGTTATGTTGGAATTGTCGAGTAGATAGAGTTGACTAATATACTTGAGTGGTTGGGGAGTTGACATACATAGTTATATTTACTCAGTTAGATACTTTTATCACTTTGTGTAATTCAATTACAAATGCATCTACCTCACATGAGAAAAAATGATGGATTCATAACCTACTTAAGTTATTGAGCCACCCAAATGAGAGTGTTAAACACACTTATAGTCTTATCCAATCTATTCATAGATTATAATCCACCAAGTATGGGTGGGAAATGATGGGGTTAAAACTAGATTTAGTTCTTGAGCCACACATGAGGATTCAGTAAGCCATCAGCTTAGTCCAAGCTATTCAATGATAGGATCATTATGTACACTCACACACATAGGTTGTCACTAGGTTCATATATTCGTTTGCACACCCAATGAGGTGTATTCATTCATTTCCTCATTATTTTATTAGCTTTACTCATCTATTTTAGTTTAGCATAGTATTTTACTTTTGATCATCTCTTAAGTAAAGACTAATTTTTGCATGTTTCATTGTAGGTCATTTCTTTGGATCATGTTTCACATACACATACCTAGATTCACATACTTAGACTCAAATACACAAGCTTCAATTCTAAGGTAAGGCTAGGTATTTTCTTTCCTTTATGTTAATAATTTTTATTTGATACATTTCTAGCATAAAAAGGGGGGAATGTAATCACCTAAAAGTGGTATTTGGATACTAAGAGTGTTTATTTATTTATCCTATTCATAGATTAGCCCTAGACCTATTATAGACCTTTGGCACACTTATTCGGTCAATATATAGACCATATACACATATAGTAACCCAAAACACAATCCCATAATAGTTTATCAGATCAAAACCTAGTTTACCATGTGGACTTTAGCACCACATTTGAGACACTACATCCACATGGTGATAGTGTCCCCATCTGGGCACTACTATCTTTTTTCCTACCTATCCATAAGGAATACTTTCACAAATGTGTGCCCCTCCTAAGGTTAAATTAAGCACATTTTCTTATCTACACAAGCTATAAATATCAATAAGTACAAGTATATTTGATCTTTAGTAACTAGATGGAAAATAGATGTAAAAGCATATTCAAACAAAACACAAGTTGAGAAAAATTAATGTATTTGATCTCTATTCTACCCTACTTCTACATATTACCATCTACAATAGTCCAAAACCTAGATTTCAAATATCAAGTACATTCAAGGCATCCAAGTCCACTCCCATTCTAGCATTCAATTTCACTTACATCAAGCACTAGGTTGGATACCTACATCAAGTGTCATCCCTCTTCAAAGTATTGGTATGTAGGCAACCCTATTCACAATGGGTTTTTGAGGTTGTCAAACCTATCCTACTAATGAACATATAATTATTGCTTATGCCATCATATAGAAAGGATTAGGGATTTCACACTAAATCATGTTTTTTAGGCACAACACAAAGATCCATATTTCATGTGCATAATAATATGAACTAAAAACATAGACACAAGTGTTCCCAAAAAATAGGAACAATCCTACAAAGACAACACTAGTACCATTTTGAGGACACTACAACAACATGGTGGTACTATCTAGGTGGGGTATTATTGTCCAGTGAGAAAATAGATCCTTGAATCCTGTTGATAACACTAAGAATTATCTGGAGCCTAATTTTTATAATCCAAATCATCTAAGACAAATGCTTTCTATATAAGTATCTATTTTAGCATATTTATTATTATTTTTAAAAATTAAAATAATGTCAATACTTAATTATTTCATATATTTGAATAATTTAGTCATCTTAGCCCTTTAACAAAAAATAATAATTAATTATGTAAAACACTAAAAGGATAAATAATAAGCATAGTTTTCAATCTAAGAACATATTTAACATAATTATTTCTAGGTACTGATTTGAAAATTTTGATAAAAAATTGAAAATTTGGCTAATGTTTATAGAAAAAATAGATAAGAATCTATTGATAGAATCACTAAGTAAAAAAAAAACCCCACATAAAATGTGTAAAATAATTGTAAGGCATATTCATATAGAATATTAGGAAAAATATTAGTCATAAGTAAATCATGAGGAACAAAAACAAAGCATGATGTGAAATAGGATCGAATGGGATGTGAAGGATCATTATTTACACTATATAAATCAAATTTAGGCATAGAAATATTATGTGGTAAAGGATAGATAATAACCTTATTAGTTAATGGGTTAGGTAATATTTTGTTAGATGAAACCACATGACTAGGGTTTTGGATGCTTGATAGAGTTGTGTAATTTAAAATTACATATAGATTGAATTTGTTGTTGGATCAATAGATCTTGAGATGTACCATGATGTATATATGGTAAAGCATGATTAACATTTTTATGTGCATCTATATGAATGGATTATTTCATAGTATTACCATTGGTAGGTATGAGGGCATAATTTGTATTTTTAACATGTCCAAGACTAAAAGGTAAAACATAAGAATTGGTCACATTGGTTGTTGGATTGATAGGAGGAGGAACTATAGAATAATTATGTTTTATATGAATACTAGGGTTAGCCTAAGGAGGTGTAGAATTAGATGGAGGCATATAATTATTATGATCATTAAGAGCCATAGCCTCACCACCCAAATTAGATGCGGAGAGTCTAATATTTGGATTAGAAACATTCATAAGACCCATTTAAGTAATCTCAGGCATGGGTTTATTATCCCTAATTATTTTATTCCATGGTTTGGCAACTAGATAAATAATAAAATCAATTTATTTAGGTACAATATCAATATAAGTACACAAAGTAATATTATCTATATCCTAAAAGTTTAGTACTTCTATATTACTAGAGTTTTAGTTTTTCAAGTATTATCATCATTCATAATATCATGTTCATCATCAAAAGAAGCATAATCATGAAGAGACATATCATCAATATGAAAATAGTCACTATCATTCACATATGCACAATCATCAACCATGGAAGGAGCAACATCACTATAAGTGGCAATTTTTTAATATTTCAAAGAAGCATAGACAACAAATAATTGTAGTTGGGTCAAATCAAAAGTAGTACCACTCAATACAACACTTCACCTAGCAATATGTGTAGATATAGTCTTACTAAATGACACAAGATATAATCATGAAAAATATGAAGGAATACAAGATAATTATTTAGAAATGTAATATGAATAAATAGATATTAAATCTAAAAACCAATTTATAAATATAGGAACAACCCTAGAATATACCATGGAAAGGTGTATGTCTTTTTTGACCTATATATGATCATGACATTCTGATACAAGAAAAAGATCCACTAAACCCCATTAATATATCATCTTCATCTTGATAATCCTCTAACAACATATATTTATAAATAATGGTAGACAACATCTTACTTTATGAGTTATAAAATATAAAGTGTTAGACATCACCAATCATGGATTCTTAGTAGGATTCAATATTTTATTTTAGAAGCCTAGTGGGTTGTAAAATCATTATTGATAAGTATAATAGGTTATTATAGTTAATATTTCAAATTAATTTTTACTTTCTTTGTTGGTATATGTTTTGGATATAAATCAATGCTTGGTTCATTTTTAAGCATCAAGTCTTACATAGATAGTAAGAGTGTTTAGATAGTATCAACATTTTGAGTCAATCTAGTGTATAAGAATAATGTCAGTCAGTGTTTAGAAGACCATATTTCCCATTTTTTCAAAAAAAAATTGATTACAAAAGAGGTAGGAATTGTGTTATCCAAAACCAAACCTTAGGTATATTAACATAATTATATCTTTTTAGGAATGAAATTACATAATTATCAGCTTGAAGTCCAACCAAAACATAAAATAAAAGATGGTATAATTGCAAGATATTATGGAAAAATAAAAAATACAATCCTTTTGGGTATTCTTAATTATCTAAATAGTTTTTACCATGATATAGGAATGATAGAGTCATTATTAAATATTTATTAAAGTAAAACAAGAAATTTGTCTAAGTAGAACAACATAATAAAGTTGTAAAAAATATTAAAAATATTCATGTTCTCCATGTTCCAAAGTCTAATAATTTTTTTAAATTTAGAGATGCTTTTGATTTCTTTTAGGGGTTGAATGACTTGTTGTATAGATAATGGTAAATAATATGTCTATGTGTATGATTATGGGGGTTTTGATGATGATGTTAAAAGATTAATTTCCTTTAATAAGGAAATATGTGTAATAAATAAGTGTTTAGATAAAATTGATCTGATAATTATGCATCTAAAGCATTTTTTTCTTAGAAAAATCTGCACATGCTTTTTCAATTTCAAAGATAAAGATAATGGAAGAGGAATGTACAATCATTGGTAGGATTATTTTGAAATAAAATGCAGACAAAAATAAAAAAATATAAGTGATTCATAGATCACACAAAAATATAATCTTAATATTATTAATGAAAAAGCGCTGCATGAAATTGCACATATCTTGCATAAATATTAAACAAAGCCGACACAATAGCTTACACAGATCTTACAATACTTCTATGAATAAGGATTATTTATAGATTCTTGTACAAATAAAAAATGTATTAAAAATAAATATTCTCTAACAAACATATAAAAAAATAAATAACAGCTAACTACAAGCAACCACATATGATTAAATAATAATAAAATTAAATCATGTCCCAAATGGACATTATTTCTTTCACTATCCTCCATAATGACCATTGGGAAGAAATTGTGTAGAATATATAAGATTTTGGAACCTTTCACAAGCTAAAGGATTCATGAAAATATCTTCTAACTGATCCTTTATACTATATTAGACCACCTAAATCTATCCTTGATGAAGATATCTTAGTCCTACTATAAAAAGATAGATTATTTGTCCTCTAAATAATAATCTTCTTATTATAATATAAATAGGTAGGTACATTTTGAAAATGATGCAAATATTCTAACACTTGCCTCAATCATAATGTTTATCGAGATACTAATATACAAAGAGATACATTCATTTATTTCTTGGTTTTATAATAAAATACTATAGAAACAAGATTAAATTTATGACTATAAGTATACTTATGACCATATATAGAACTAACCCAATCTAAATCTATATATCCTATCAATATGTTGTCCTTTGAATACTAAAATTTTAGTTCATAATTCAATGTCCCTCTAATTTATTTTAAAATCCTCTTTGTTACATTCTAATGTGTTTATTTGGGTTCTAACATGAATCTAGATACCTTTCTCACTCTTGACAAGTAAGAAGATTATATTAAGGATGTATTGAACTACCTTGATATTTTCTACAAAGTCTTTAGATTTAATTTTTAATGGGCTCAAAACCATTGTTTCATTAACCATGATACTTGTGCTATAATGGATTACAAAATACAATTGGAAATGGAGTAAAAAAGGTGAGAAATTTATAATTTTTGGCCTCCCATTTGATTTCGATAGTCATACCTCTGAATTGTGGTAATATGTTATTGATAGAGTGGAGGAAAAAATAGAGTATTGCATTAAAAATCATTTATCACAATATAGAAAAGTTCATGTTTGTTTTAAGATCCTAGAGGCCACCATATTTATTATTCTTTTTGTTGGGTCCCCTCTTTATCCTCACATGAAATGTTAGAAAAATTTCTTTGGGTTTTCTATGGGTCAATGCTAAATAAAATCATGGCCGACACATAGTTTTTTGGGATATTTTTTGTCCTCCTCATGAGAATGGTGGTATGTGTATTATTGACTTTTATAGATAAAGTATTACTCTGTGATGGGTGGTTAGAATAATCAAATTCAAAGAGGCATGGAAAGTATTATGTGGCACTACTTTGCCTTTAACTTTCCATATAGTTAAGTTAGTTAGGAACTTATTGGGTTTCATACCTTAACTATCACCAGTGCCCTCATCAAAAATTGAGGGGTATTTTGTTTCTAAAAGCATTTATAAAGATTTAAAAAATATCAAACCATATCTCAATGGGTGGGTGATGTTTTCAAAATGGTATATCCTTCAATGACCACAATATGTGATTAGCTCTTATTATGACCAATTTTGATCTTCACTTAGAATAATTACCCAATATGAAAGATTTGAGGATATTCAAAAATGGAATTCATAAATTTAAGGATTTTATTTATTATTGTGATTTTTATCCTTGGCCTCTACTATAATAAAATACATGTCTAACAATTCTATCTTACTATCTATTATGTGTACCCAACAGATGTTTCCCACTGTCATGTTGCATAAAATAGGTTTCCAATATCCACGAGTTTGGTGTAAAGACTATAGATGGAAATGAGATACTTTAGGAATTTATATTTCAGTATCATCACCTAGGAATGAGATATGAATTTCGCACCTAGGACTTGGCTTTTCATATTTAACTAAATTTGGAGTGCAAATATTAAGCCCAAGCTCACACACTTTATTTGGTTTTTGGTTTACCAAGGTGCTCTTCTTGGGGAGTGTCTCCTTCATATTGGGGTTGCTTAACTTAAGTGTCGTACTTATTCAAAAATAGAGTCCTTCAAACATCTCTTTTGGACTTATCCCAAAGCCTAATCTACTTGACACTAGATCCATAACCTATTTTATCCCTTATAACCAAAACCATTTTCTTGGTGAATGACCTTATTTGGTGATAATTATTAGTGGATGATATATGTAATTTTTTAATGGAATTTTTTAAGGCTATCATAATATTTCAATAATGGAAAGCTAAAAATGAAACTTTTTTTAACAATGAACAAGCATCTTGTCATTTTTTTTTTGTTAATGATTAGGTAGTTACTACCTATATAGATTTTATATAGATATAAAAATAACCAAATATGGTGGATTTCGAATTCAAACATATCTAAGAGCTACTCATCCATCGAGGGTGTGATCCCTACTCCATGAACCATGTCCCCTTGGACCACTCAGTACATTGATCTCCTCCTTTGGTGATCCATTGCCAACAAAATTATTTATGTAATCAAAAATATTTATCCACTAATGTTTATTGGGGGAAGTATACTACCATCATGAAGAAACTCTACTACCGGTTCATCCTAGTGGAGTTTGCCTATGTAGGGGAGTGGTCTATTAGCTAGTATTTTTTCCACTTCTTGCTTATCCAATATTACTATATTTTAGGATATCCTAGAGTTGATTAAAGAGGGATGAGTGGCACTAGATATTCATTATGCTAAGCCTTCTTCTTAGAATGCCCAACCACATAAGGGTGATTCACCACATCATCCTTCTAGGGTATAAGTTTGTGCCTAGTTCTTTGAATTTTATGTTATTTTGAGTTGTTTGGTTCTCTCACAACCTTGCATTATTAAAATTTATGCTTATGTAAGTCAGTCCCTTTTGACCAATCTAGAATCGAGACGTGACCTTTAACTAATGACTTTATTATTATAACTATTGTATTTTTTTTGGGTAATAGTAGTTATATTGATGCATTCAAATATTAAAAAAACTAAATTATATACAAATTATTTAACAATTTTTTTCCCTTCTATTTATCATACAAATACTTCTCATACAAATACCTCATATATATCTATATAAGTAACTATATTTACTTGAATCATAATTTTTTAAAGTTAATTGATTTTTCATAGTAGTAATTATTTATTTTTTATTCCCCTAATTTTCTATATTCATTCCTTATTCTTATTTATCGATTAAAACAAAAAACAAATTTGTTGAATGTTAGTTGGAAAATTAAAATATCCTCTCTATCTTAGTTTTCAAAATAAACATAAATCTAAATAAATCCAAATAAATCTAAAACTCAAATAAAACTAAAAAATATTTTAAAAAAAGATAAAGAAAGCTAAATACTATTTAAAATAAAAAAGATAAAAAGATAATTCATTTATTAAAAATATTGTAGTAGAATTAAAATAACTTTCAAATCTAAAAAATAGGATTTTATAGAGTTTTTAAAAAGTAATGGTGAATGCATATATATATGCATGTAATATGTAGATTTTAGACATAGGATTTTCAATATTTTTTTTTGTGTGTGCATGTAAAATTGATTTAAGATCAGAAGTTCATTGTGATAGTTTGAGGTTTAGTTTCATATTAATTGCTTAATTTTTTCAAATATAACTTTCAATTTGGTTTTAGATCAAATTGGGTTGAGATTATGGTGTTTTCAAAATATTGAGTGTCTTTTGGTAAGTTTTAATGGAAAATTTGAATATAAGTGTCTCACATCCTCAAATTCCCCAATTTAATAGGATTGTTTTTCAATATTAGAGTATTAAAGTGAAAAAAATCTTCTTCTATAAAGATTTAGGATATCTTGTAGAGAATGGGTATATAGAACAAGCTGATAAAATGATCTTAAAATTATGTGATAGGCTCACAAAATGATAAGTTAATAAATTAAAAAATAATGATGCAAATATTTTGTTCTTCATCTAATAATCAATGGAGGAGTCCATCATTCCTAGGGTAGTAGCATCTAATAAATCCAAAAAGATTTGGGAAAGCTTTTAAAGTGCTTACCAAGGAACAATTAAAGTGAATATTATGATATTTTAAATGTTTAAAAGGGAATTTGAGATCCTTTAGATCAAATTATTATAGAATATGAATTATTTTGTCATCATTACAATGGATGTGGTGAACCAAGTAAAGTCTCTTGGAGAGAAGATGAAATAACACAAAATTGTGGAGAATATCTTGAGAAGTTTACCATAAATATTTGATCCCAAAGTTGTAGCTATTGACGAGTCTAAATATTTATGAATTTTGACTATTGAAGATGATATGGGTTATTTAAAAACACATGAACAAAATTTGAATTAAAAAAAAAAAGAGCCTCTCTTGAGTAGGCATTTAAATCAAAAATGCCCATCAAATTAAAAGGGAAATGAAAATATTATCATCATGGAGATTCACCAAGAGGAAGTAATATAAGTAGAGCAAGAGTTTTTGTAAGATTTTGAAGATCAATAAATTTTCATGAAGAGAAATAACTAGTTATAACTTCCATAAAATAGGTGAAAGAGGTAGGGGAAACAATTGTAATTATGCATATTGAGGCCAAAGATATGATAAATATAATGTGCAATGTCAATATTAAAAAAAGTTTAGTTATATTACAAATTAATGTAGAAATATTTAGTTTCATATGAATAAGCATAATAAAAATTTATATAAGGAACAAAGATGTTTGATATTTGGATAGTGAGTGTAGCAATCACATTAGTGAAAAAGGGAGATGTTTTCAAAATTTAATTAATCAATTAAATGAAAATCAAAGCTTGGTAACAATAAAAAAGTGCCAGTTATTAGAAATGGTAACATCTCCATTCTTACTAAGTAAGCCGAGAAAAAATATATTTCATATGTTTATTTTATGCTTGGTTTGAAAAAGACTTAAATAGATTTGGGTAGATTGTATAAAATGGATATAAGGTTAATTTTTAGAAATATACACGTGTGATTAATGATAATAATGGAGGTAATAAGTTGGTTACAAGAGTGTGTATGACAAATAATTGTATAAAAAAAAATGAGTTGGTGCTTTCATTTAATGTTGTTATAAAATATCAATCATGGTTTTGGAATTTTTTTGTTAAATTTATTATAGAAGAATCACATTGGGAAATGATTAAATATGATAAAATAACATAATAAGTTTATGAATGTGTCATTCTTTGGAAAAAACATAGGAAAGCATTTGTTATTGGTAAATCATGGTGAATAAGATAACCTATCGAGATTTTGAATTTAGACTTGTGTGAACCAATGCATATTGCATCAATCAGAAACAATCAATATTTATATTACACTCATTGATAATTTTAGTAGGAAAACTTGGGTTTATTTTTGGAAGAAAAAATCAAAAGCATTTGACATTATCAAGTAGTTAAAAATTAATGGTGAAAAAAAATAGTAGGAATTATGTGAGTCTTGAGAATGGATATAGAAGGTGAGTTTCTTTCCATTAATTTTAAATTTTTTGCATGGAAAATAGAATTAAGAACCCATTTGCTAAATGATATATAACACATCAAAATGGTGTTGATTAAAGAATGGAAATGGCTAGAAACATGTTGAAAGTAAAACATTTACTAGAAGAGTACTGGGATGAACCAAAAGTATTATATATGTATTTACTGAATTGATATCCTATTAAAAGTGTCAAATATTATATTCAATAGGAATTATGTAGTAATGATAAACAAAGTTTCAAAAATTTGAGAATATTTGATGTAGAAACAGAGGCTAAACTTTTGTAGACCATAACTTTTGATCCATAGCTCAATTTGAGCCCATATTCATGTGAAAAAAGCCATCTCAAAGATTTCAAGTACTAAGGCCACTAGTAGATCAAACACAAAACCAACTAAAATAATAAATCATTAAAGATTAACAAATCCAACCACTAACTTGGAGTTCAAAGGTTAATCATATAAAACTAACTGTAAAATATAAGTAATTGAAGAAAGACTATATATAAACTATAAAGGATTTATCCAATGAAATAGGGTATTCACTAACAATATTGATTTTCAAGAGAACAAAAGACTATTCGACACAAAAAACCCATGGAAGACACAAAATGCATAACCTTCAATAACCAAACCATGAAGGTTAACTCACAACACTACCTCCATTTAAAAGTCCAAGTCCAAAAATGTAGTTCTAGAAATAGGTGCCCCATGAATCTATGAAATAAAGGAAGAAACACCTCCCATGAATTTAACCATGATCTCATGTGGATCACCATTATCAATTCCTACCAACATTAGTAGTTTATTCATAGCCTTCATTTCCAAGTTGGTCATCTTATTTGACATTAATTAGTGATAAGGGAGAAAAGGATTCAATTCGGGAGGGAAGGGAAATAAATATGAGAAATAAGATCCACAACACCTTCCATTATTTTACTTACTCTACATAAATATTCAAATCTACCACAATCTCCACTAGTTTTATGAATTGAGACTTAGGCTCCTTGGATGAGGCCATCTAGAACAAACCACAACATTTGCAACCAAAGATGGGAAGACTAACATGGGTAATCATATCAAAAGTTTAAAAAAATATGTCCAACCCACTATGATTCTCTATTTTGATAAATTATTCAGCAACTAAATACACTTCATCTTTATTTGGGAGGAGGGCCATAGAATTGGTAATAAACATTCAAGCCACTTTTGAATCTACACAAGACTAAATCTATATTTTTATATGATCTATGGAAATAATGGATTTAATGGCCAATAATATTTCCCTAGTATGAACAAAGGAAACAATATTCAACCTTTCAATTTAAATAAAAGATAAAAATTCCATTTTATGATTGAGTTCATATAAGAATAAGTAAAGTAAAAAGGTGGATAGAAACATAATGGTAAATGGAGGGGAAATGAATGAAAAACATATGAAAAACACCAATTCAAATTAGACACAAAACACTACAATTCAGATAGAGTGAAGGTAAGGAAGACACAATATCAAAAAATAAAATGAAATCCCATTAAAATTCCTAGTGTATTGACACCACCTCTAGTATTAATTACCATTTATGAATAGAAAACATGCTATAGATGTATTTATAGACACACCACTCTAAAACATCATTAGTATTCCCTAATCCAAGCCAAGTTTGTGGAAAAAATTAGTCAAAACTAAATATTATATATCAATAATGTTTTTTTATATTGATCTAAAATATTCAAAATAACAACCATTATATTATTTATAATATGATCTACCCTAGAAGCCATAATCAAAAAGTTTAAAGGGGAACCTAGATGCCTTATATAGTAAAAAATAGTCCTTCAAAACACACCAACTAAATATGACATTTTACATCTATACAGAGTCTTATTTATCAATGCCTTGCTTGTTAGGAAGTATACCACTTTATTAGCTTCTCTAAAGCAATGTTTGGCTTGCCATGAGTTAAAGCCACCTAGAGGACACCATAACTAGTGGAGGATATTTTTAATCCATCTAATTCTTAGAGACCTAATTCCTAAGTTCATTTATCACTACCATAGAATCACCTTCTATAATATTAATGTCAATGTAAAACTTATTAGCCATTTGGATAATAACATCCAAAACTTGAGCTTCAACCTCACTGTTAGTTTCATCACTAAGCTTGACCGAGGCAACCCAACTCAGAAATATCACATAATATCTATGTAACGCCAAAAATTTCACCCAAATAAAACCCATAAAAACACTACTAATTTTTTTCTTCTCTTGTGGAACACTAACCCCACACAAGTAACACTTCAATCATTAACACAACCACACTAATAAACTTATTAACTACACAATTATTATAATAGCTCATAAAAAATCAAATTCAACCTTAAAAGTATACAAAATCACTCAATATATGTTATATGCAATGTAGATACTCACCTTCTAGTTTGAAAAATAAAAAGAATAAAGGCATTCGACAAGCGAGATAAGACTAAGTTATATCAACTAGACTAGAATTGGTGTGCAATACTACACTAGAATTATATAATCAATGGATACACAAAATATCTTGGATTAATGAAACTAAAACTGAAGATCCTACCAAGTGGTAGATAATGTGATTTGTCAATAGTTTGTTGACAACTTGTTTTTTGTAACTGCAACTATAAGCATGATAAAATTGCATAAGTTAAAAAAATCTTAATTATCTAAACCTCAAATAAAATCACTATAATACCCATTATTACACTATTTAAGGATAACCATTTATATTGAAATGAAATTACCCAACCGTAGTGCATCCAAACTTGACTAGATCACCTCACAATCAAGTTACAATTTTGTTAAATTACCTATAAAATGGTGATAGATAAAATAAACCCATGAGGTGAAAAGTATTTATGGAATTTAATATATATTTTATTAGATACAATATACAAATTAAAAACTACAAAAATAATCTCTAGAAATTTAAGTGATAAAAAAACGTGGAGTTCCAAACGGGGTTTAATGCAAAAAACTATTATGCTAAGCAATTTTCAAAATAAACTAGGTTTAGAATTAATTTAATAAAAATAGTTAAAGAATAAAAAAAATTTAAATAAAATTTTATATATTAATTTAATGTAATAAATAATCACTACCAACATCTACTTTAACTGAATGATTATTATAGCTATTTTTGGTAACTCAAATTGTAAATGTCTTCGTAAATCATCAAAAGCCTCCAGAGTTTGAGCCACCAAAAGGAATAAAAATGATGTATAAAATTTATTGTTATAGATATTAATTCCTATGATATAATTATAGAGCATAAAATTTTTAGTTTCAGAAAATCTCAAGTTTCTCTCTTAATTTGAGCCCATTTTTGGAGCAGCTTTGCAG
>JARHVA010001772.1:0-47500 GCA_037957365.1 Torreya grandis
CACATTTGTCCTTAATTTAATACTATACAATTAATTTAAATGGCTAAAAAGTGGCATAAGATAAACTTGGACAAATGTGACCAAGGTTGAAACATATTTTATGACCCTCAAAGGTGACTTAGGACCATGATAAACATTTTATGACCTGGAGGATCTTAAGAAACCCTTTCACATGTAGGGTTTTGACCTATTTTGACCATGGGGTAAAATTAGTTAACATTTTAGTGATTTATTAGGGGTAGCATACTGGCTATGCTAAGGACTAGTTGCCTTATCCTATCCTTGGGAAATGGAGTCACTTATACACTACCAATGACACTAAAATGAATCTAAATAGACACACAAAAAAACATGAAATAAACACACAAGATAAGAAAACAAAACTCACACTTGTGCTCACATGAACACTTAGGGAAAACACACAAAAAACTTAAGCAAACTAGGCTATGTACAAACTAACTTGAATTAAATTTTTACTCCTAAATAGAAGGGAAAGTTTGCACCATATCTTGTTCTAAGAGATGAAAAAATGTCTGAAACATGTTGCCTTTTGAGTATTGTCTTTGATGTATTCAACTTATTGATGTTTTCCAATCTCCTTGGCATGATCTTCAATGCAATCACATAAGCTACAAACATATCACCTATCAAGGTGAATTCTTCTTGTACTTCAACAATATCAACCTTATCATGAGACTCCTCAGTTGTAACTTGACTCAATGATGCTTCAACAAAACATGTTTATTTGAATTCTATGGTAATTTGAATGAGATTAGGTTTCTTACCAGATGTAAGATCTTCAAGGAGCTTTACATAGTCTACTTAATCTTCATCATTGTCCACTATGAGGACATCCTATTCTATCTTCTTATGCATGTTACCTTCAACTTTGAAAATTTATTCAAGTTTTTGGAGAAGTTCAATTTGCTACTTCCAATCATCATTTCCTCTTTTTCCTAAAAAAATACAACTTCTTTAAATTCATTCTCTTGACCATATTCATGAATGTCATAGTCATCATAGATTGCTTCATCATGTATTTGAAAATCTTGGTGATGCTTTTCAATTTTTTTTTTCAATAGAAATTTTACATTCTTCTTAAACAATCTCATTTTTCTCTCCTTTAAGAACTAGATTCTCAAAACCTTTATATTAATTGAACATGTGCAAATAGGTCTGCCATATACCTTGATCCATCTCTTTGTGAACAACTGCAACATGATCTAGTTATTCTATTTCTTGGCTCAATAACATTTCCTTGTGATTTTTTATCACCAAGGCGAGTCCCTATGATGAAATCTTATTCATAAACACTTGTGTCATCTTCTTGATTAGTTGCAAACTAATCTTGCTCATCTTTGCTTGCCTCCATAGGTTGGAGGGTGGTGAACAAGTTCATGGGTTGGAGAGGGAGTAGAAGGTGTTATAGGTGGCTCATGAATGGGCATGGGGATGGAAGGAAATACTTTAAATAATTATTGGAGAGAGAGAAGGTTATGATGGGCTATAGACACTTAATTTTCTTCAATAAGATCCTCATCCTTCTCATTATCTTCTTGGAATTCATTAACAACTCTAAGTTGATCATCCACCTTTTTATCTAAGACCTCTTTTTCATGTTGAAACTCTTCTTGGATATACCTCCAAGATGGAAAAATCATAGTTTTATAGGAAAAGGAAATGGAGTTTGAACACACACAAATTTTTCTCCCTTGACATCAACTTCATGGTTTTAATTTGTAACTTTGAGGTTATTAGGATCTTTTGAGGATTGAAATAACTCTTCATGAGAATAAGGAGTCTGAGAGGACTGATGTGGAACATAATAAGACTCTTGAGCATGGGAGGGAGAGACATTTTATTCAACCAAATTTTCACCTTATTCATTGTATTCTTGAGGCCTTTCAACATATTCATGTTAATTACCAACTTATCATTTTTCCCACCTTTCAATACTATTAACCCACCATTAGATATAACATCTCATTTCATGAAAATATTCATTGATGACATAGTTAGCTTATTACTTAACCAATATCCACTTGTTCATAAATAATTGAACCACCTTTCTCACCTTCTCTATGAAATGAATAGGGATTTCATCAAGCTCTTTATCCCATTTCTTCATCAACATTTATGATTTTAGCATATCGATCATGAGTACCAATAAGGATTTAGATTGAGGTGGAATTGAATTAGGAGGAGTATAGGAGTATGAGTTTTATTATTGACCTTGAAAATATTGTATAGGATTTTGATAGGATGGATAGGGTTGTTGGAGAAGAATTCCCCAAAGAATCTACCTCTTAAGTGATTAAATTTATCCTTCAAGAATTTGCCTCTTAAGATATTTAATCTCTCCTTCAATAATCTTAAGCTTATCCTCTTGATAGATTTATTTATATGTGTCTTCACAAGGCTACTCAATAACTTCATTAACATATGAATGAGGAATGGGTTGAGTAAAGGGTTGATAACAACATTGATAGGGATGTGGAGGGGCATAGTATGATTCATAACAAGGTTGATAGGGAGGTGTGTAGTAAGAATTTTGAAAATATCTAACCATATCAACTTAATTATTAAAATGAAACATAATAATTGATCAAAATAATTTATAAAAATTACCTAGGTTGCTTTCAACCAAATGATTACATTCATAGTCACCATTGGTGTTTGTTTGAATGCTTCTAAAAGCTGATAGTAGGAAGAACAAACCAAAAATTCTTCCACTCTTTTGGACCTAGGTGCCACTAGGTATGCCAAAACTATTATAGACAAATATTTCACCAAAGTAGAGGTTGTTCATGCCTCTCCAAATTTGGCTAAACATGGGATTACTTATAGGCATTTGGGTTGCCTATAGTAGAGGTAAACCTCTAGGTTAAAGGGCTAGCTCCCTTGACCTATATTTTAGGCTCACAAACTACACTATATTAATCACTTGGGGGTGAAAAGGTAATAAGGAAACTAAAATTAACATATAATAATTGAAGGTGATACACCAAATATAAATCCACAAACACACTTGCATTTTTACTAAGAAAGAAGGCTATCAGACTGACCTCAACTCAATGTTCTTATAGAATAAGTGTTTCTCATAGAGGCATATTAATATGCATATCTAGAGGTGGGTAAAAATAAGGTATGATACTAGACACTAATATTCCCTCTCACACTTCAAAACATACTTAAAAAACAAAACACTTCAAGAGACCTATTAGAAGGGATGTTACTCATAGAAGGCATACAAGAGTAGAATGGAAACAAGGAGAAATAATCTTCATCACTTATCATAAAAATACACCACTTGAAATAATTATGAAAGAGTTATAGAGATAAAATAAAATTTAAAACATTATTCAAAAGCAAAAAAATATGTCAAACCAATAGGGCTTCACCATACTAGGAGTGCAATAGATACAATTACCAAAATGGCTTGCATATATAGAGAATATGAGAAGAGAGAGAAGAATTAAAGTTTAAAAGTCATAAGGAAAGTTTCAAGGCTTTAAATCCAGTTAAAATTTAAGATAATGAATTTATAAATAGGTCATGAAGGTCCTATTAGACAAATTTCCATGACAAACATGCCATATTCTTCAGGTTAGCATAGAGACACTCCATGGTCTTCTTGAAATTACCATCATGATGATGAGTAATACATCATCTTGAAATACCATAGGATTAATTAAATCATATCCTTTGACATGATAAGATTTAAATAATATTATTTTAGGTCCTTTTATGCTTCTCCACTGATGATCTTCCTCTTGACACTTATGTTCACTGTTTATAGTCACTCATTTTCTCTCTAAGCTTCAGTCTTCATATTTTCCACTTAAGTGGATTTAATTTATTCAAGGAATATTATTGAATAGGTATTGGTAAACTAAATTATAACTTTTTTATCTTTTTTTCTATCATATACCTCATTTAAAACTTCAAACAACCCTTCTTACTTTCTAATTTAGACATTTATGCTCCTTCTCATTGTCTGTTTAAGACTACCTATAATGAAAAGTGTATCAAAAGGGTTTTCATGCATAATTTTAATTATAATTTATTATGGATAGTTGGAATAAGTCTCTACACACCTCCTTAAATGGCCATCATCCATCAATTACCTTATGCACATATAGAACAACTCAAATCCTACAAAAGATAGATAAATAGGCATGCCCGTATAAGTAATGATATGGAAAAAGTGGATGGTAAGGATATTGAGAGAGTTATAATCATTTAAAATTCACTTTTTATGTCATTTTAACACTTTTGTATGCTTCTCACTTCATTTCTTCTCCATCAAGTTTAAAAGAGCGTTTTAGGAGGGTTAGGTTCTTAAGGATGATTTATAAAATTTGGATGATTAACCTCTAAAAAAATTCCACTAATATCAATATAAGGACCTCCCTCAACTATACATATATAATTTTGGCACCATATAGCCCATTTTTATAGATATGAGCAGATGAAGTTAACCCTTAAGCTCCTTGTAGGCATTCACGGTACCCCTGAGAGAAGGTTAGGCCAAAATGGCCAATTCTATCTTGTTCTTTGAAAATTAATGGCTCTATTTGACTCTCCAATATATTATTAAGGTTATCAAATGACTTTTAAATGTCATATGGTCATTTTAAACAAGATATAAGCCATGAGGGTTTAGTCCTAGTTCTAAGCCTAATAGGAATAGATTGTGTTTCTATGCCTATGACTACCTCTAAGTGGTTCTAATGAATGTATGGAATTATCCATATCTACTCACCTTAAAAACTACCTTACACATATTATAATAATTCATTCAACCTCTATCATTCATCTTTTCACTCTTCACATACTAAACTTGTAGGCTTATCTTGATTGTGAAGTTCCCTCTGTCTGAGATAGAATAGATAACACCTCCCCTATTCATATGATCTGAAGGAGATCATGGAACACTATATTAGGTCATGGTGACCCTCTATGTCAATTCTTAAATATTAATTATATCTCTATATCTATTAACACTATAAACCCTTAAAACTAGCTTTTATGAGAGTGATTGTGTGCATGGTTGATTGAATATGAGGTCACAGGCTAATTTTATTTATCTTTATTTTGCATCCTTGATTATGAATATCACATGGAAATGTGTTATCATAATTTTTGAATTTATTAATTACATTATCATCTAATTTACCTCTTCCTAACTTTCCATACCTACATTCTTTGTTTGCTAGGCTAGTCTACATTATGAGAGTCCAAACTATAAGTGTTATCAATGAAATCAAGAAGTTCCTATAGGTGAATATATAGGTTTGATAATTATATTTCACACATTTTGTTCCTATAAATTTGTTATATATCATTTAACACCTTCAAATATTCAATACTACCTTAATATTATACTCTCATCCATTACTATCAATGCACTATAGGTCTGCAATCAGACTATAAATGTTGTTTAGGGATATGATACCTTCTTTTAGGTGAAGACATTTTCTTGAGCACTAATTCACTCTTTTAGTTTTCCTATGAAGTTAATAGGACTATCTCTTATAGTTTTGAGCTTATATCTTACCTTGATAGCATGCTCATCTCTTACCATAGGTAACTATTTTCCCAAGTTCACTTTGGCTCAAGTGTTTTTAGTAGAAATTTGACTAGGTTGAAACCACTCAACCATTACCTTCTCTTGACACAAAAACATTATCTTTGTTTTTAAATGTTACTAATATTCATAGGATACAATAATTTAAAACATTAGGCTACCTCATACCTCATCAATATTCACCACAAGATGTCACTATGTGAGAGCAAAACCTTTTTAAAAGAAACTAAGGTAACTCATCCCATTAAGCAACTTTGCAGTTCTAACTGACTATAGATGTTTCTTAACATTGTTCTTGGCTGTTATATTGAAACTTGGATTTCTTGAATAATCCATTAAATTCTTTAAAAATTTCACACCATATCTCTTGGGTTTTAGATATCCTTATCATTATCTATACATGTATACAGGTGGTTGTAGGTAATTGTTCATATTGAAGTTTGATCAATCTTTACTCATTGTCTAAGAAACCCATATACATCAAACTTGAGGTATTTCAAATGAAAATATTCCATGTTTTTAGAGGAGAGACATAGGTGTACTACCTCAATTAAAATCACTTACATAAAGACAAACTCTACCACTATGAAAACAATCTTCTACAGACCAATGGTGGTGTTATTTCTAGCTCAAGGAGGATGGTATTGTCTACCCATTCATATCCACACATTATAAATGATTTGAAACCAATATGTAAATGAAGATCATACTCTTTTAACCTGCATACATCACTCCATTCATAAGGATAAATGAAAATAAATGAGGAAACTAAAGCCATTGGGCTTATGCAGATAGTTTTGAGATACTATCAGTCTTAGTGTTTGTTAATTAAGTATGGACCATCAATATAAAAACCATGAACATGGAATGATATATCATAAAGACTAATTTTATCCCCCAAGTACACTCAGACCAACTCTCCTCCTTATGTCTATACAATCCAGTTGATCTTGTTGACTTGCCCAAGAGAGCAATGAGAGAGAAAGGTCAATTTTTCCAAATTTGAACCTATCAAATATTCTTAAGCATGGATATGACTTTTTTGGATTTTAAGGGACATTCTTGAAGTATTAACATGTGCTATAACTATTACATAGTCTATATAATAACTAAAGCTCACCTTTTTCAAGTGATTTTCTTACCTTTTAATGTTAAACCTATAGGATGTTAGTTTTAAAACTACTTTCTGACATTCATTGAAATGAGACACATTCACTTACACTTTAAAACACTTGTCCTTAATGTAAAACTATACAACTCATTCAAATGTCCAAAATGTGGCATAATATGGCATAAGATAAACATAGATAAATGTGACCAAGGTTGAAACATATTTTATGACCCTCAAAGGTGACTTAGGAGCATGATAAACATTTTATGACCTAGAGGATCTTAGGAAACGAATTATTTTGACCATGGGGTAAAATTAGTCAGAAATTGCTATAATTTAGATGATGATCTATGGTTTGGATAACCAATACCTCCAACACTAGCATGAGAAGACATTAAAAACACACCTACACAACCAACACATCCTCTACCCTTGCACATGTAGGGGGGTTGAATTATTTTGACCATGGGGTAAAATTAGTCAGAAATTGCTATAATTTAGATGATGATCTATGGTTTGGCTACCATGAAAATTTGTCCAGATTTCAAGATGAATTCCTATCAGGATGGTACTATACTTGGATACAACACAAGGATGTAAATTCCATCAAAAGATGTAACCAATACCTCTAACACTAGCATTTATTTCAATATTTTAGGAGAAGGTTATTAATTATATTTTATCAAGGGAATTATACCTTGTAGTCTAATATTTCAATATTCATTTATTTTTCTCATAGTTTTGATGAATCCAAGTATGAACTAAATTAATAAATTTACTAGATGTCTCTATAAATCTATGACCTTATGCCTAAATCATGTTTTTGATAATCAATAAGTAGTTTTTACAACAAAAAGATTTAATATTTTCTCTATTGTGCCATGTGGAGCTTTAAATAATCAATCATGATATTAGGGCACATATCATCTATTAGTGTGTCTATCAACTTGATTTTTGTTGTACATCATGTGAATTCACCTACTAAATCATTTTTTCTTCCTCATTTATCTAGATTTGATAGTCTATTCTACTCAAATATTCTACTCAAATATTCAAATTAATTCTTATTATATTTCACATCTCTGACAAATTTTATGTCCTCAAGAATGTGTAGTTCATTCATCCATAGATTTTATTTCAGAAGCTTTGTCAAAATAAGGAGGTGTAGAGAATAAAACTCTAAAGTTTAATTCAGTTAAAATTAAATCTAAATTAGCTAGAATGAATTAGTTATTGTTATGTATTTTTTCAATTATTTTATGATTTTTAGAATTTTGATTTAAAATTCCTATTAGGTGATAAGCTTTAAGATTTTTTAAGTTATAATTTTGGTTGTTAAAAATAAATTTTGAGTCATTTTTTTCAAAGGTCCTAAACATGGTGTTGTTTTGAATAAGTGTTTTTATAGTCTAGTAGTCAAAGAATAAATTTCAAATTTGTCCTATATGTCATTTCATCAGTGAATATCATGGTTTACATCTAAATATTTTAAATTAAACCTTGTATAAGTCACTATTATAAATTAAATATTTGTAGTTGAAACTGACATCCTAATTCATCATTTTGTTCAATTAAGAAATGGAGTTTACATTATAAAAGTATTATGGTCTCAATTTTAAAACTTTAAAAGTGAAAATCTAGATGCTATTAATGAATAAAAACTTATGGGGAATAGTAAGTAGGAAAAAAACCACATATAGAACAAAATAAGTTATTGGGCTAGCAAACAAAGATGATAAAGCCAAAGAAATTATTGTTCTTGCTCTCTTAGATTCTAAGCTACATTATGTAGAATTGTAAAATCCATTCAAATAAATCTAGGATAATTTGAATAAATTTTTTGGAGAAAAAATAGTTAATGTTAGTGTAGTTTTTTATTCTATTTAATTGTTTTTCCCTATACATGTTATTTATATTACTTAGGTGTCACATAGGTGTTATAATAGGTCATTAGGGAAAATATGGATTAAACCTATTTTAAAATTTTGAGTTATTTTAATATTCTCTATATAATGTACCTTCTTAAAGTGATTTTGGCTAATTCTAATAATTTAATCTATAATTGTGAAAGACAAGCTTCTCTCTGCTCATGTTTGATTTCATATCTACAAACATGTAATTTGTTTGCACTTAATGTCTAATCAAACCTTGATTTATATTATGGCATAATCTAAAATGATATCAGAGCATGATTTTTAGTAGTTGAATGTGATATATCTTTTGAAATCTTAGTTTCAGCCTGCATATGATAGATTTGGTATTTTTTGACCCTACATATTAAAGATTATCCATTTCTTAGATTTTTATATTCTTCTAGGGTCATCTGTTGATCCAAATTCATAAAAAATCAAGGAAAAGGGTAATTTTTTTAGGTCATTTTCTTGCCACTAAGTTTTCATGGAAAATGGCTTGTGTCATTGATCTCAGAAGGTGTTAAAACTCTAGATTTCATTGTTCACATGACCTAGTTTTCTGATAAGTGATTTCAACTATTTTTAGGGGGGTTTAGAGGCATTTTATTAGGATTAGCTCAAAACCATACATCCTCATACTTTTAATAAAAATAATTTTTGGGTTTTTCTAGGTTTATCAAAAATCTTGGTGGGTTTCTTTTGGTTCTTTCATAGCTGTACTAGATCTACTTGATCTAAGGTTTTTAGATGGAGTTCCATACTTGATAAGTTTTATAGGTGTAGGAAAACATTTTCCTTTTAGTGGGAATTCTATCATCTACATACACATTCATAAAAATTTAAGTATTATTCAAGCATATAGTGGGAATTGATGCCTCCCCACACACTTGGTAAATTTTTAATGTTCAGTTGACATCTACTCTTGCTTGGGTAGTCACCAAATTTTGTGAACTACTTGGACACTCACCACAAGCTACAACCTACCAAGACATTATTGGATTACACCAAATGCCTATAATCCCACTATAATATAACCCTATATATAAATCCATTAGGTTATACTCCTTGTGTGAACAAACATTAAGTTTATCCCCCTATGTGGATAGTTTTTTGTTTTTGTATACCTACATCTCCACCCTTTAGTTTCCACCACTTCTTATTTCCATCCCACTACAGCTCTTCCCTCTTGGTTCCATGATCTCATGTATCAAATTTCCTATATTTTTTTCATACCTTTCTTGGACTTAGTGACTTACATTCTCATGTTAAAATTAAATCAATAAGGATGGACACTATTCATGTGGAATTAGGGTTCATCATAGTGACATCACGAATCTCCCCCAAAGTAACATCATTAAGGGGTCACACTCATCCTAAGCCTTAGCCCCTTAGTCATATGGGATTTTATACCTTGGTCATAATCAAAGTAATGAGGTCTTAACATTTTATAAAAAATTTGAGCTAAACTTTTGCACACCCAAAACTTATGCAACGCAGATAATTATTTTGTGAGAAAGATAATCAAGCTTCCATAACTTTAAATTCACAACTCATTTACAGGAACCATTCTTTTTAAAGTGCAAGTTTTTTTTAGATATATGAATTGGTAATATTCTTATATCTTTTAAAATGTATCCTCTATAGTTCCATTGGGGATTTCACATCCTAGTCTTTCAAGTACACTTAGTTCAACACATTCCTAATTATTAAGCCATTCAACTATCACGAGTGGAAATTCAAAATAAAAATCATTGTGAGGAGTAAAGTATTACACCAAATAACTATGAGAATAAAAATAAAACCAACACTAGGTATAAATAAGGTAAAGTAGTAAAACATAAGTGACATAGCCTACAATCTATTGTGCCTATCTATTTCTCATAAACTTCTCTTTCATATTAAATCTACAACTACTCTTAATCAAGTGTGGAACACATTGGAAACACTCTTTGGGAATTAGGAAATAATGAGAGGTCATGAGTTGGATAAATAAATCATTAGTTTGAGCCCAAGAAACTTTGACACCATAAAAGTCTTCTTCACAAAATTAAAATCACTCAAGTTATAGTTGAAACATTGTTACATAGATAAAAATTATGATGAATTGATTCTTTCCATCCTTAACAAATTGGGTTTTAAATATTGTGTGTTCATTTCTACCTTACACACCACCAAACATGCCCTTGGAGATACATAGACTATGAATTCTTTAGATGATTTTGATGTTGACTGAGAGTAAGAAAAGCTTATTCATATGGGTGCAATGAAGTCCTCTAAATCACATGCCTTAATTGTGAGTCATGAAAACTAAAAGGCTTATAGTAGTAAGGATAATAAATGGAACAAGAAGGACCAAGATTAAAAAAAGGTTCAAAAATATGATGTAAACTCCAAAGCATCAAAAGAGTCTTCTTATTCAGATGAGAAACCCAAGGAGTGACTTGCATGTGCCTACTATAAGAAATATGGGCATGATAAAACCAAATGACAAAGGTGCTTGAGAAGCATAATATCAATGTCAATGATTATTATAATTAGAATTAATTATCACATGAGTATTCTAAGGACAAATATAGTAGAAATGGAAAAGCACTTGTTATAGTTTCTTATTAGCCTTCCACATGGGTAATTAATTATGGTGCATCACACCACATGTCTTAATTAAAACATGTTTTCTCATCCTTGGATAAATTTTCTATTCCTTCCATATTATTAGGTGATGATAATTATATAGAAGTTAGTGGGAGAGGATATAAAGTGAATGATGGGACATTTCATGATGTTATATGTGCTCCCTCATTATCCATCAATCTTTTATCTATTTATCATATCACTCACATTAGTTTGGGAAAGAGAGTTGAGTTCACATCTAACTGTGGTTATTATGGAAGTAGACAATGAATCCATAGTTGCATTTAGGAATGTAGATCACTAGTAATAATTATAGACTTTCTCACATTTTACACCTAATCAACCCTTTACTACACTACTCATTTATTCATATGGGGTGAGTAATTAAGTCATGAGTGATTTGACCATCTTAACTATTTTTACCTAGAGAATATCAATCATAATAACATGGTTTTAGGGTTTCCATGTGTTCATTTTTAAAATGAGGTTTGATAGGGTTGAATACTTGGTAAGCATCATGAAGAGAAGTATGAAAAAAGAATCTCATGGAGAGCTAAACAAATGTTGTAACTAGTTTACAGTGACATTATTAGTCTATTTTAGCTCTTTCATTCAACATAAATGAATACATGCTTACCTTCATCAATGAATTTTTGAGGTATATTTGGGTGTGATTTTTTAAGTAGAAATTTGATATATTTTATCATTTTCAAGACTACAAGGTGCTTGTAGAAAAATATTCTAGTAAAGCCATCAAGATTTTGTGCACTAATAATGGTGGTGATTATGTCAGTAACAATTTTGAGTAGTTATGCACTTCATATGGGATTTAAATATAGTGTATAGTTCCATATAATCTTAATCATAATGGTTTTTTAGATTTCAAGAATAGATCCTTGAAGTAAATGGCCAACTATGTGCTACACTCCAAGTCTTTTGTATCTAAATATTAGACCTGCATCTAAATTTTGGGACAAGGACATCAACTATGCATGTTAACTCTAAAATTGGGTTCCTCATAAAGAATTGAAGGGAGTCACTCCTTTTGAAGCATAAAGTGGTTAGAAACCCATAGTTAAACACTTTTGAGTGTTTGGATCTCCTGATATGGCTTGAATTCCTAAGAATAAATGTAAGGGAATGGAACCATAGATTCAACCTTAAATATTCATGGGATATCCTAAGGGTGTTAAGGGATATATGATTCTCCATTACACCACTCATGAGTTTTTTATTGAGATAAGTTTTCATTTTTAAGAGGTTCCTTAAAAATCCACACTTGACACTTCTCCCTCTTCCTTGGACACAGTGGGATTTGATGACATTTTTATTGATTCAGATCTACCTAAATAGCTTCTTGATGATCCATATTATTCTAGTTATGATGGGTACTCCCCTCCTCTTTCTCTTGGACTATCTTTATAGAATGATGAATCTCCTCCTCATTCTCTAAAATTTGGTCCTCTTTGGGATAAATAGACACTTCAAAGTGTTGGCCATTGGGTTGGAGATCCTTCAGATAACATGCAGACACATTCATAATTATAGAATGACCCACATGTATTCATTCAATTTTCTTCTGATCCATAGTCATTTCATGAGACATAAAGTAATATTAAGTTGTATAATGATATATATGAATATTATGGTTCCTTTCTAAGGAATAACACTTGCGATTTGGTCCCTCTTCTTAAGGGAAGAAAACTTATTCAATGTGGATGGATATATCAATACAAATTTATAACAGATGGGTCCATAGATAAATTCAAAGCATGTTTGGTTGTAAATTTTTTTATCACATACCTAGCATTAAATATACCAATAAATTTACCCCAGTTGTTAAAATAAACTCAATCTGACTCACACTTGCCATTTCCACAACACATCACTTAGATGTTCATTATATGGATGTAAAAAGTGCCTTTATTTATAGTGAAAACTAAATTTTTTGATAGGTTCTCAATTATGTACTTGGGATTATTGGATTAATTCATTGGGATTGAAATTTATTAGTTTGAATATGGGATGAATATTTCACAACCCAAGTATGTTATTGATTTTATCACATGATTTAACATGGATAACTATAAGCCAACTCCAACTCCCTTTCTATTTGGTGTGAAGTTTAAGATTGATTATCCTTCTACTTTGGTTAATGCTACATTGAATTGACAAATTTTTGGTAGTCTCATCTATGTTACACACACTTGACCTCAAATTTCATATGCATTTGGCATGGTTTCTAGATTTACATAAGACCACATGAGTTGTATTAGAAGGAAACTAAGTAGATTCTCCACTATATTCAATATACTCATAGTTTTGGGATTCACTACAGAGTAGGTAGTGATGTTGAATTGATTGGGTATATAGATTTAGATTGGGCTGGAGATATTCATTTTTACTTTAAGCTAAAATTTATCCCTTGGTTCAAGACCAATTAGTTGGTCAAACAAGAAGTAGAATGTTATTGCTTTACCTTCTATAGAGGCAAAATATAGAGGATTTGTTAATGCTTTCACTGAGGCTATTTGGATTTAAGGGATTCTCATTGAGTTTGGTATTCAACTTTGATGACCAATAGTCATCATATGGGATGATCAAATCACCATCTAGATTTGTAGGAATCTAGTCCTCCATTAGTGGACCAACCATATCACTATTTACATGCATTTCATACTAGATATTATCCATGAACAATTCATTCATCTCTACCACATCTAGAATACAAAGTAAATTGTTGATATATTCACCAAACCCTTCTCTGAGAGTAAGTATCTTCATTTTTAGGCTCTTCTTAGGGTTTGGGAAGCTCTATCTCCCTTCTCAAGTGGGGGGTTGTATGTACTTGGGTACCTTATCAACCTTTATTATCAGGACCCAATTATACTACCCACCTAAGTTAAACTTAAGGGGGGATGTTGGTTTAGATTGGTATTTCATTTAATGGTTTTTACCTACACATGTTATTTAGCCTGCTTAGGTGTTATAATAGGTCATTAAGGAAACTATGGATTAATGCTATTTTTTAATTTTTAATTTATTTTTTATTCTTTATATAATGTACCTTCCTAAATATATTTTGTATAATGATTATAATTATCACAATTCAATCTATGATTGTGAAATTAAATCTTATCTCCACTCATGTTTGAATTTGCATCTACAAACATGTAATTTATTTGTGTTTTATGTGTAATAAAACCTAGATATTAGATTATGGCCTAATCTTATAGTTAATTTAAATTTATTGATAAAAATATAGTTATTTATATTCAATATGGTTAATGGAGATTCTATGTCAAGTATATATATAATTTAATATCTATCACTAGACAACTAGCATAAGTCAAAGCTATAGTAGAAGATGTAATTTTGTTAAATAGTTTATCTTTTAAACACAACAATATTATTTTTACTCTTGGATAATTGCACTATATAAAATTTGAAAGATATAATTTCATATTTTTAAATTAATAAAAGAGAACAAGTGTCAAAGATATATAAGAGGAATCTACAATGATGGAAAGAAATAAGACTAGTTCATCCTTCCAGGTAAAATTTAATAAAAACAAGTCTTCAATAAAAAAGATTCATTGTAATTATTGTAAGTAGGAATGACATATTGTTATGTACTATAAAAAAAGAGTGTCATTTCTCTTAGATGTAACTAAAAAAAAAATCTTTACTTTCTAAAGAGAGTGATTGGGAAGAATGTGTTCCCTACCTAGTGGTGAAGACTCCTCTCACCCTAGTGATGAAGAATATGTCTACTAGTGTATGTGTGATTGAACAAGAACAAAAGAGAAATTATTTTCACATGTGTGGTATGTTAAAATAGATAAATGTCTATATTTAATGAGATGATAGTTTGAAGGATCATCTTATTGTACTAAAAATTTCCTTGACAAGAAACTTGATTGGTTCAATTGATGTGTTTGTAGGAGTTGGTTGATGTGTCTAAATTTATAAAACATGTATTCACATGAATAGGTTGATGGGACCATATTCAAGTTATATGTGGTTCCCATATATATATATATATATATATATATATATATATATATATATATATATATATATATACATATTGATCATGTGCAAGTTCTGTGACTACATGCTATAGCTATTTAGTATGAATCTTTGAAATATATTCACACTAAGGGAGGGAATGCTAGATATTATAGGGTGGTATATTGATATGGTTATGTGAATTAGTTGTAGGACTTGCTAACTTAGGCATATGAATAAAATAAGACTCTTTGTTTATAGGATATATTATCGCTATTTATTTATATGTTATTATATTACTAAAGTAATGAGACTATTCATGTGATTAATCTATTTATTATGAGACAAACTTCATTTGTGATTGAGTATAAGTTAGAAGGAAAATCCTCAATTTTGGTTACACTTCTAGTAGGAATATTGATACATAAATAGGGACTAGATAAGAGATCCAGATGATCAAAATCCAACCAAATGATACATCTATAATATTGTGGCAAGTCCCATGACTTGGTCTTTCAATAATCAGACTACTATTGATTTACTAAAGAAGTTGAGTTTAGTGGGGATGTCACTACTAGCCATGACTCAATTTGAATTCAATGTTTTCTTTCTAAAGTTGGATTTATAGAGACCCGACCCATACCACTTTGGTATGATAATTAGAGTGTTATCCACATTTATTGTAACCTAATGGATCTCTAATACACAAAACACATTGAGATTCATATGAATTATATTCAACAATTAATTTAGGAGAAGGTTATTGATCTTAATTTTTTTTTAACAAATGATAAGGTCATAAATATCTTCATAAAATCATTACTTGAGGCCCAATTTGTTTGTCTTAGGGAACCTTTAGGAGTGTAGGAAGGTTTCATTAGGGGGGATAGTTGTATAATTCCTTCATCTTTACCTTCTTCAAAGTACATATTAAGGGGGATGTTATTGTATTTAATTAATTATCCGCTAAGGGACTATTTTAGATAATTTGGAGTTATCTATAGTCCAACTAAAAAACAAATATCAAGAATACACCTGCATTATTCAAAATTTTATAATTTTAATTTATTTATAATATAATAAATAGGGAATAGATCTAAATCATTACCATACTCTCTGCATGAAACTACACAAATCCTAGATACTATTCATTTTAAAAGATTATTTCCCATCTAATTTAAGGATATAATTCCAGATTATCTAAAATAATCCTTACTATTGTATAGTTTTAATATAACTTATATTATTTATTTTTGATTCATGGGTAGGCAATAATAGGTGCATACTGTTTATCTTAATTTCTACTCTTTTTTAAATTTTGGAAGAAGGTAAGAAACTAGTAATAAGGGTGTGGTATAAATACCTAGTTGGTAATGTGCACGTAATCTAGATGAAGATGAAGAAATCCTCTTTGGCTTGGAAGGAATAACCTAAATATAAGAAAACACTAACAAAATGGGTTGTTAGAAAGATAGTTAAGTGGACTACCTAGTGTGAGCTAGATCCAAGAAGTGTGAGCTTGCTAGGAGGATATCAATTCACTCTTAATAACAATCAAGTTGAGAGAGATAAAAGTAAGGTACTTGCATAAAGCAAATTAAAAGCAATACAAGAAGAAAGTAAAGTTATTATTAAATAAAATGACTAAATATAGCAAAAGTTAGTTGATACTTATGCTAAAGTGGGTGGGTTCGGGTTCAAAAAATTAAAAAAGGGTTTATGAACAGGTAAAATCATAGAAAGTTAGGTTTGGTTGGGGTTAAGGGGATAAAAATAAATTAATTTTATTTTCTACCACAATGACCATCAGTGGTTGGGTTAACCATCAATGATTAAGCTAATCGTTAATGGTTGGGTAACCATTGGTAGTTACAGGTGATCATCGACTATTATGGTAACCATCAATGATTGCTTATGGATTTTTAAGGTTGATCAAAAGGAAGTTAAAAAATAGGTGAATGGTCTAATAATGGTTCTATTAAGGATTTAGAAGTTGGAAAATAAGGTGTAGATAGGCCTAATCAGGCTAGGGGGGTTAGAAATCCAATGAAACAAAGAATAAGTATAATATACCTATAACTTGTTATATGGTTGATGGTTGAAGGCTAGGGAAATTTTTGTAGAGTAATAATAATTTGGCCTCAAAATCAAATTTAGTAGAGGTTCAAGTCTCTTTTGTTTTTGTTGAGTTGTTAAAGGAAGACTAGATGATGGAGATCTTGAATACATTTTAGCAAGAATGCTCTTGTGATGATATTCAATCTATTTCACCTCTTACTCCCCTCCTTTTATAGGAAAAGAGATATGGAGGATAAAAGGTTTCCTAGTAGGTTGAAATTCTAATTTTGATGCTTTAAATTTTGTTAGCACCGAATTAGGCTAACATATTTTTTAATTATGCCTCATTACCTCATACACAACTGGTAATGGTTAGAAGGGTGAGGACCTGACTATCAATGATCAAGCTAACCATTGATAGTTAAGTTAACCATTGGTGATTAAGTGTTTGAAGGAAAATGGAAAGAGGTGGGTTAATATTCAAGTTAGTAATTTAGTGAGTAGATAACTATAATTAGGGTCCAAAGGGTTGGTCAGTAGGTTGTTAAGGGTTAGGTGGTCCCTAAAGAGTCTTGAGGTATGTCAACACCTAGTATAGTTTTTTAGTGTCTACATTTTACCCCTTTTTATTATATGACTTTTAATTAACAAGCTACAAAAAAAATGAATTATTGGATCAAAGGTCTATTTACCCTAAGTATGGGAGGAGGTGTTCCCCCTCAAACTAGGAGTTGATGAGGTGAAACCAAAATTGAGTCAGGGTTCGATAAGTAGTATATGGTGACTCATGAGGTTGGTGAAAAAAAGGGTTGGGCATTTGAGATGTAAATATGCACATAGAATATAATAAAGTGTGATAGTCAAGATCATGTAAAAAATAATATTGGCATTGTTGATAAAAATAAGGTCAATTTGAGAAGGACTGGTGACGAGGTAATTGATCCACAATGTTGGTCATAACTAATCAATTTATTCCATTTAAGTCTTTTAGATAGGGTCAATGTTTTCATGGGTATCCAAGGTAGGAAGTGTTCCCTTGAAAAATGTAAATGGTCTAGTTTGTACACTAGGTGGTTTAAATTCAAATGGTCAATATGGTAAGGTTGGTTGATGCAGTCAAAAATTTCAATGCAAGGTTCATCATGAAATATGTGATTATTTAGTTTAAAATGACCAATGTCAAGGTAGACATGGTATAATGGTTAGTTGGAGAAAGGTAATCTCCAAAAGTTGGCACTTAGGTATAGGTGTCTAAAAAATTTAAAAGTAATACCTTAATCATCGATGATTAGGGTTTCCAAGGTCAACAATCGATGATCACCCTGATCATTAATGGTCGAGGAGAAAAACCTAAAAGGGTAGAGATAAAAAGTAAAAAAAAAATCATTTTCATTATTGACAATTTGACCTCTGTGTTTTCCATGCTCTAGTGATTTGTCATTTTGATAAGATGGTTGATTGAGTGTTTGTTGAGGTGGTTGACTAGTGATAGATCTATTATTGATTGGTATGAGACGTGTGTTGAGGTGATCTAGCTCAGACTAAGATACATATTGGATGAGAATGTGGTTGAGCAGGTAGATGTGGGCTTTATCCTTGACAATAGTTGAGGAATGAGGTAGGTGATGTTTTGAATACATAGATTCATTGATTTTGTTAATATTTAAGTGGAATTTTAGTATTTTCTTGTTATTGTGGTAGGGTCCAAATTATATGTAGGTTTTAGGTGAAATTAGAAAATGTAGCAGATGAATTTTGAATTTGAAAGAAGATTTGGGTTGGGGGTGGGTTGTAGAATAGATGTAAGTAGCTTAGTTGTTTAAATTTTTATGTTTAGTTGTGTTTTGAGGAAGGTAGGTCAAGGGTTTTGCTATCAACAATCACACACAATGACCATCACAATGACCATGGTGGTTGACCATTGAAGGATAAAACCCACATGACTATCAGAGGTTATTAGGACCATCAATGGTCAAGTAATTAGGGTAAGTGGGTTATAATGGAAAGGTATAAGAAGGTGTTTGAAATTTTTTTAAAGGGTTAAGGATAGGTAAAATACCAAGTTAAAATGTTGAAGATAGGACATGTTAAAATGTTCATATATTAAGATGTTTAATGTGTTGAAATAGTTGTTGTGTTTAGAATAAGTATTGGTGTGGTAGATGTTTTGGAAAGTTTTTAGATTTAGGTTAGATGATTTTGATGGAATTGTAGACACCAAAATAGAGTCAACCCCCACTTGGTCCCTTTCTAACTTCAACATGCCTAACCTATACTTTATTAATTTAAAATACTTACTTTAAACTAATAATCCCCCCTAGACACCTCACCTTGGATTCCTAACTCTTAGGCCATTTATCACCCTATGACTAATCATAATTACCTAAGACCTAATTTTAACTCTCTCGCTAATTCTCGTGCCTATTAAACCCGCCTTTGGACTGTTTAACAATGACAACCGAACTTGGCAGATGGAAGAATGGGCAAAAGGCTAAAAATAGCCTTTTTCCCATTCTCTAGCTACTAATGTCGATTAACAGTTGATCGACGCCGGTGGTATCGCTGACATCGATTGCTTAAAACTAAATTCTAACCTTGGCTCTTCACCCGAATGCAAATTCTCTTGCACCCGAATGCAAATTATCTTGCTCCCAAGATTTGAATTCTCTAGGTCCTCGACTCTTTGCAGGCATCAGCATTCTATCATCACTCTCCAGGCTAAGAAACTCTACAGAACTCACTCCACACCGAATTTAAAAGTTCCATGAGGTCTTCAGCATCATCCATAACAGAAACAAGTCTTCTACACTTCTGGTTCTCCACCAAGAGCTAAGTATTCTTCTGGTTTATATTTTAGTATTCTTAGAGTTCATTGGCAATTAGTCCATTAGCTATTTTTGAGTACTGTTGAGACCAAACCTGACTTTCTTCCTGAGAGACTAAAAAGCCTTTCTTTTATCCTGACCCATTTTGACAACCTATCTCCTACCTTTATCCTTCCTAAAGACTCTATCCATTGTCCTGCATCCCTGCACAACCCTTTTGAATCTCCCAGACCATTCTATTGACCACAGATATCAACCAAAAACCCGTCCAAGGCCCATTGCCCCTACTAACATTGGTAACAAGGCCCATTGCCCCTACCAACGTCGACAACCTAACCGACATTAGAAACATTAACCAACTGACACCGATAGAACTACTGATGTTGGCAACTATGATAGATCGATAGCAAAATATAGGTACGCATTATCTCTGTTTATTTTGTTTATTCTTTCACCATTTCTCTTTCTAGCAACACTCTTTTATCAACTAGTGGATTGTCATCCCTCAAGGAAGTCTTTGCACTTCTGGGACCGAGCTTTGCTTGGCAGTCCACCATATATCTATCTAGCATTTTTCTATTTAAGTCTCATTTTCTCTACAGGTGTCGTCCTCCACAGCCAAAGAGGAGCTCCTTCAATCATCTAGATATGGTGTTCAACTTCATCTGGGTACGTACAAACCCCTGACCATTATCTTTAGTTTCTTATTTCTTCTAAATGTAAAAAGTGAAAATGAGTAGAAACATTCTGGCATGCTCGGTGGGACCTTGGAGTTTTCCTTGGGTTCATTTATTCTAAAGGAAAAATTTCATATAGGTGTATTAGGAAAAATTTTCTTCTTGCATCCTTCTTCTATCTCTTTATCTAGAAAAGAAATCATAAGCGGAAGTTAAAAAGAACTTTTTCTTCTTGTCACTTTTTCCTTGCATCTTAGGGTAGTGAAAATTCATACTCTTAACCTTATCCTAATTGTTTGCATCCGAAAAAAACATTTCAATTTGGGTTTAAAATATATTGCATCTCATTCCTACTTGAATGCATTTTTAACTCATCTAGTAATTAAAAATGCATTATGAATAAATCGTAGTGCACATATGTTACACAACCTGACCACAAGCACATCAAACTAAACATCTAAACATACCTGAGACAAGGCCCGACTAGGATTTCATCACCTAGCGGATACCTTACCCTTCCTGGCGATCCCACTTAGACTTCACTACCAAGGGGAGAACCCACTATGTTCTCTGGCAGAGTATAAACTCTAGGGGAAGTATATACTAGCTAAGCGACCCAGCTTGTCTCTAGGCTCGCGAAGTGAGGGGAGCAAGCCCCTAGCACCAAGCCAAGTATGGAACCTAACACAGACTTTTGAGCACCAAAACATAACCTAAAACCAACCTTAGACTACCTCTTTTAGGACCCATTCTAAAATCCCAACTTCCCAAACACACTCTTCTAAGGCATAAGCCAACACGACTCTAAAATTTATTCTTAGGAATTTAACATTTAGAGCCTGCTTTTCTTCATCTATTTTTATATTTTTATCTAGTTTTTTGAGCTGGTAAGGATGCATTATTTTGAGCTCCAAAAACAATGCAGAACTTTCTTCTTTCTTCCAAAAACTTTTAGTTTTTTGAGTTTCTAGAAATACACAGTAACTGACATCAATTTTTCCATCGACATCGGCAACTATCTTCACCGACGTCGGTTATCTGACCGACATCGGCAACTTATTTCACCGACATCAGTTTTTCTACCGACGTCAGTCACTGTCCAAAAATTCTTTTCCTAAATAGCAAGTTCAAAACCCGACCTTTTGGCTGTCAAACACACATTATGGTTTTCTGAGGCTGAAACATATAGTTTTTAGAACCTGAATCTATTTTTCCTTGGATGGTTTTGACACGTAGTCAAACCAAAACTCTTGTTGACCACACAAGGCAAAAACCACTCCCACCTTTGCCTTCTATATCAAGTCTCCAAATGGAGTATAATTTAGAAATTGAACGTACTCTTACCCAACCAACCCCAACTCAACCCCCTATTGTTCCTGAAGGGGATCAAGACTTTGAAAGGTTCCTTGACCTCAATGTCAAGGCTCTTCAGCACTATCTCATGAGAATTCAAATGCAAGATCCTTCAGGCAACCTAGTTTATGGGATGCAAACTTCCTTAGTTGAAACGGCAATCATATCAACAGCCTCTGTAACCCAGCCCATGGTCACCCAGGCCATTGCCTCAACTAACAACTTGACCATGATCAATCTTCAAAGTGTGGCCTCTCCTTTTGTTTTTGGACCTACCTCCATTGGGGTTTCTGTACCCCCTCAACCACAAACCATTCAATAAAGTCTTACACCATTCCAGAACTTAATTGTCTCCATCCCACCTACTCTTGCACCCATAAATACAAGAGTGACTACTTATCCTTTGGCTAGTGTTGCCACCATCCAACCACCTTTGGCAACATCAAGTCAAGTTGTGCCCTCTAGCTTCATGACACAACCACCCTTGACTTCAACATTAGTCCCTATGACTAGTTACCAATATGTTACACCTATAAAAGTGTAACCAACTATGTCATACGCTCCACCTAACACCTTCCAAATGTCTTACAACCTAGGGGGTGCCCCACCTGCAAATCCATCAATCAATCTAATCAAGATGTTGATGGATAAGGTGTCTAATCTTGAGACATTTGTTTTGGGTTCAAGAAATGTTCTTTCATATGAACAAATCTGTAATGAACCTATTCATCCTTCAGTCCCAATCCGACCATATCCTAGTTAGTGGAAACTTCTAAAATTTACTCATTTTTAGAGTAAAGAGGACCCACAGCAACATCTACGAGCGTTTAGACACGCTTGTTACCTTATAACACATGATGATGTGTTATTACTATGCACATTTCCCATGTCACTTTCTGGTGCTGCCCTCAATTGGTATAGTTCTATTACCAGTCACTCTCTATTTACCTTCATGCAACTAGCTCAACTATTTCTTGACCACTTTTCAATTAACATAACTAAAAATGTCTCCATCATGAACCTATATTCTATCAGATAATTTGACGATGAATTAATAGCTGAATTTGTTGCCCATTGGAGAGGCTTAATCAACCAACTCTCCTTTTCTTTACCTCAACCTGAGCTCATTGAGCTCTTCTTGAGAGCATGTGCTAAACACATCTCATCTACTTTGTGGGTTCAAACATTTTGCACATTTGACGAAGCTTTCACCATGACCAAAAAGCTTAAACTCTATGCAGTTGAAAAGGACAAGTTCAAATTGTGTAGTAAAAATACCAATGCAAATGATCCTTCTTCGTCCAAACCTTATTTTTCTCACTCCAAGTCTAAAGGAGTGGCAAACATCGTGGTCCTTAGACCATCATCTTCAATAACAACCAACCAATCTCAGCCTTCCACATCAGACTACATCACAAGACAATTCTAATGACGGCATGTACAACATCAATATACTCCAATAGGAGAATCATACGCTTCCATCTTGGATAAACTAGTCAAGCAAGGGGTCCTCAATCTCCCTCAAGTTTGACCACCGCCTCAATTTGACCCCTCAAAATCCATCCCTACATGGTATAGGGAAAATGACTTTTGTAACTATCATCATGTCAATGGTCATGACATAAACAACTGTAAAATCTTCAAGAACATTGTCCAGGACATGCTAGACAAGGGGATCTTATTTTGGATAACCCAAACGCACCACCTAACCAAAACATAGACATCTTTAGACAACCTTTTCCTAACCATCCCCCTAGTCAGCATAACATTCAGACCGTGGCTGATGACCTTCACGAGCACAATATACACACGGTCGATATGGTTTCACCTTTTGTCCCTAACCAACCTCTTTCACAAACCGAAGAGGTTAGTCAACCTATCCCTCCACCATAGGAAGAAGAGCCTTCTTCTCCTAATAGTTCTCCATTGACCTCTCTTATATTGGAGGATGCTTTGACCATACCAATGCCACTAGCCCCACCTTCATCCTTCTTACTACCAATGGAGGACCATACCTTTCCTGCTCTTTAACCACAAGTAGAAGGTACAATCATCCCTGCCCTTTATCCTCTTGAGGAGTCACATTCTCCATTTCCTTCTCCACCAAGAGAGGAACTTGTCTCTTCACCTACTTCAACTGAAGACGATCTGGTAATGGTTCTCTCACACCTTTGGCCTGAGATCACTACATCTAACACATTTCTAGTCTCACAACCACCCACATCTTCTAAAAAACCAAAGCCTCGTGCAACATCCTCTAAACCATTCTCTCAACTGGCTAAAAAATTAGGATTTCTCCATTCAAGGAACTTAGAACATGAGGCACTATGGGAGCAACTCAAAGCTCTTTATCTTACACATCCCATCTCATCTCGTACTGAAGACCCTTCTTTGACAAAGTCTCCCAAATTCACCATCGAGGACCAGGCTTCTACTTCCAAATCTTCAGAAGCTCAACTGTCCACATCTGAACCTAAATGCTCACAAACATCCACCATATCAAAACCGGTTAAATCCCTTGGTGTTCACCCCATATCGAACCTCACTCACCCACAAGTGAAGGTAGACTTGAACCTTGCCTCGCACAATAGTGGTCCTCAAACCAAACTACATAAGGATACTAAACCATGTCAGAGAACTCCTCCCCCACCATCATCATTACCCTCCATTTTGGGCCCACATCCTTCTACCTTAATAGGAGTGTTCCCTACTCCAACACCTAACAAAAACAAGTTGCCTCCATTACTCCCTTTACCCACCAAAAACATACCTCTTCTGAAAAATTTCGCACCCCTCATGAAGAAAGTGTCATCTACACGAGTGGCCACACCACCAACCCAAAAGGTGGTACAGAAATCTCCCTCAACAACTCCCAAACACAAGTCATCAACACCTAGTGCATCAATAAGCACAGACCCCTTAGTGGGTTCATATGCTTTGATACTACACCAACTTTTGAAAACTTCTAACATCACTCTTCCACCTATTAAACCATTTCAACCTCTCAGACCAAAACCATCTTGGTTCGATGACACTAAAATATGCCTATTCATCGCTCACCTGGGCATGGCACCGAGAATTGTTGTGCCCTCAAGGTTGTTATTCACCAATACTTCGAGAAAGACACCCTTCTTATTGAGAATACTGTCAACAAATATCCAACACCATCTCATGTCTCTCAAACTTCTTCACCTTGATCAGAATCCCATCATCAGACTATGGTCCCTTTACCTCTTTCGCCCCCTTTATTCGAGATTAACACCATCAATGTGGCCACTAGGTCACAAACTTTAAAGGATAAAGCAAAAGAGAAAGTTGTTATTCCTTGGACCTACCCATTTTTCAAACCTGCTCAACCACCCAAACCCAAGATTTCTATCTTGGGTACATCCCAACCCACTTCTTTAGAGGCAATTTGTGATTTTATGGTGAAACAGCTTCACCAAACTCCCATGAAGATGACTTTATATGACCTCATTCAAAGCTCTCCACAACATTGTCAAGATTTAATCAAAGCTTTACAGGTAGTGGAGGTCTAACTCGAGGACCCCCAACCACTAGTTGCCTTAGTCCAATCATTACCCACCATCGCCTCTATTACCTTTAGCGATTCTAAAATTCTTACCTCCAACTTGGAAAATCAGGATGCTACCCTTTTCATCATAGCCTACATTGATCAAACTTGCATTAAGAGAGTTATGATTGATGGGGGCACTAGCATCAATATCATTTTCACCCATGCCTATGACTAATTAGCCCTCCCAATGAATTGCGTGTCAAAAACTGATGCAATCCTTCGATCTTTTAATGACACCACTGCCACTACCATTGGCACCATCATCTTACATATTCGTGTTGGCCCATGAACAATCCCATAGCTCTTCTACATCATCAAGGGAGAGTTCCAATACAACATGTTATTAGGATGACCTTGGATCCATGCCATGGCCTATATCCCTTCTACATTACACTATTGTGTCAAATTTGAATACGACGGTCAAGTCCATGTCATTCCCATAGACCCCTCTCCTTTCAAGACATGTAACACAACTTATCAACCCAACGATGCTCTCATTCATTTAAAAACATTTACCCAAACACCACCTCCACCTGCAGAAGCTTCAACAAGTACGCAAACGGCAGATACACCTACACCACCTCCTCAAGTGACAACAAAAGACCCTATGGAAGATACCTTCCAACGTCTTTCACTTGGGGAGTATCATTTACTCACCTTGGACATGTTCTAGACTCCTCAAGAGTATGGACAACCTCATCACAATCCTAGCTATGACTATCGTATCGGAATGGTCATCCCTCATGGTCCTCCCAATCTTCAAACAAATCTCATCTATGGAGGGCTAGATCGAGCTCCCACTGATGGGAATCCTCTTTCATCACCCCAACTATTTACGTCTGACTTCTCTTTTCTTGGCAACCCAAACTTTACTCATACCTATCTTTATAGGTGTGCATGGAAGGGCTTTGGCTTTGGGCTCTACGAATAAGGCTCCCACCATCCCGTCGAACCACCAAATGATGAGGCCATAAAGAATGCCAAGAAGCAACATGGCCTGGGTTTTGAAGAACCTACTGAAACTTCTAAAAACCCTCACCCCAAACCTATCATAGAACAATCACCTCCAAACTCGCCTATTCCCCCATTTTCACCTACGGAGTCAATGGTTTCCATCCCTCCTAGTTTTGTTTGCATAAACACCATTCGCTTGGAACCCCTAACCTATCAACTAGGTAGGGTATCTAGGTCTCTCCCTCTCATTTATCCAAACATGATAGATGATGAATCTGCTACCATCAACACCATCCAATGCGTAGATGATGATGCCATTCTCACCTACATGGGTGCAGACAACTCTTTCATTCAACGATCACTTCCTTCAAAAATGTAGGTTATGTTAAATGAATCAATCATTGACATTAACCTACCATCTTCTGACGTTCCTCATATTTTAAAGATTGGTCAATCATTAGATACCCAAGAACACATTGACTATACCAAATTCCTTTTAGACCATAGCAAAGCCTTTGCTTGGATCTATAGCAATATGCCTGGCATCGACCCTAACATCATCATCTATAACATCGTTGCAAACCTAGAGGCTAAGCTTGTCAGGCAAAAGCTTCACAAGATGCATCCTCGTGTTGCACTCCTTGTCAAAGAGGAGCTTCAACGTCTTCTCTCTGTCTCCTTTATTCGACCCATTGATTATCTACAATGGGTGTCAAATATCATCCCTATCACCAAAGCAATTGGGGGGATCTAAATCTATACTGACTATCGTGACCTTAACCTGGCTTGCCCAAAATATGATTTTCCTCTACCCAACATCGACCAACTTGTTGATCTTACGGCCGGTCATGAGATGCTATCACTCATGGACAGGTTTTCAGGATATAACTAAATCTTGATTGTGCCAGAATATCAGCACAAAAATACCTTCATCACCCCATGGGGAAATTTTTGCTATAGGGTCATGCCTTTTGGCCTAAAGAATGCAGGTGCCACATATCAATGCGCTATGACTTACATCTTTCATGATCTACTCCACAAAATCATGGAGGACTATGTGGATGACCTACTAGGCAAATCTAAACTTCATCGTGACCATTTAACCATCCTTAAAATAATCTTCACTCACCTTCTACAGTACAATGTTCACCTTAACCCCAAGAAATGCGTCTTTGGGGTTCTCTCAGGGAAGCTTTTGGGCTTCATCATTTCTCTTCGTGGCATTGAGATTGACCCCACTAAGATTCAAGCTATACTCAAGATGCCGCCACCTACCAATCTAAAGCAACTTCACAGCCTGCAAGGGAAGCTTCAATCTATTCGTCACTTCATCTCGCAGCTTTTTGACTGATGTCAACCCTTTCATCACCTCCTCAAGAAGGACGTCTCCTTTAATTGGGATAAGGATTGCCAAGAGGCTTTTGAGGCTCTTAAATGTTATCTTATCTCTCCACCAATCCTTATTCCACCTAAAGAAGATCAACCTTTCTATCTTTACATCTCAACAACAAATCATTCTTTAGGTGCCATGATCGCGCACCGAGACGAACAACATCAGGATCAGGCGGTTTATTATATAATCCAAACACTCATTGACTATGAAACTCGGTATACTCATACCAAAAAACTCTGTTTGGCATTAGTCTTTGCTGCTACCAAACTTTGTCATTATCTTCTCAATCACAAAACTTATGTCATCACCCACACTGACCCCCTCAAGTACCTGCATTCCAAGCCATACCAAAACCAATGTATGGCTCATTGGCTCATGCTTCTTGTTGAGTTCGATTTGGAATTCATCCAAAAAAAATCTATAAAGGGGAAAACAATTGCTGACTAACTAGCGGATGCCCCTTTACTTGACAACCAACCCTCTCACTACAAATTCCCTGATGAATCCATTGCCATGTTATCCACCAATGACATTTTCTATCAAATGACAATGTTCTTTGATGGGTCTAAATGTCAACATGGTGGGGGTGCAGGGGTCATTCTCATCTGTCATGAGGGTGAGCCCATGCCCCTATCTTTCAAACTTGACTTTGAATGTACCAACAACATGGCTGAATATGAAGCCTTAATTTTGGGACTTCAAACCACCCTTTTCTTAGGCATCAAGACCATCAACATCTTTGGTGACTCACAACTAGTCATAAATCAAATCAACAGTTCATATCTTTGTAAAAATGAAGTTTTACAAAGGTACAAACACCGTGTTGACACCCTGCTAGAATCCTTCGACCATTACCTCTTGCAAACTATTCCTCGATCTACGAATAAGTTTGTTGATACTATGGCTTCTCTTGCCTCACACATTCCATCCTCATCATCTTCCTCAAGAATCTATGTTACGATACATCATTTGGCATTACCTTCATATATCTCCACTAACATCAACCTCATCAGCACCATTGACTCTAGCCCATAGGATGTTTGATATAAACAACTTGTGGACTACTTAACTTTTTTTATCATTCCTCCTGATCTCTCTAGCAATGCACAGTGGGATTTTATCAAGAGTACTGCTCGATATACTATGCTAGGGGGTCTTCTCTACAAAAGAGGTTTTGACGGCCTCCTTCTTCGATGTCTAACCTCCACTGAAACATCTTATGCCATTAAACAAGTTCACAACAGGATTTGTGGCAGACACTTCAGTGGTAACTCAGTTGCAAAATGCATCCTTCGCCTAGGCTATTATTGGCCCACTCTTCACCAATATTGCAGCGACTATGTTAGGCATTGCATCAAATGCTAACAACATGCTAACTTACTTCACGTCCCTAGCCATGCTCTACAAGTCGCTAAGGATTTTTGGCTTTTTTCACAATGGGGCTTAGATCTAATCGGTGAGATTAACCCTCATTCATCTCTTCGACATCAGTCCATTATCACCACAACCGAATACTTCACTAAATGGGTGGAAGCTATTCCTCTTATCTCCACTAAAGCTGACAAAATCATCAACTTCATCAACACCGATATCATCTATCATTTTGGTGTACCCCACAAGATCATCACCGATAATGATAAATCATTCAAAAACAAAACTATCCAGAAACTTTGTGACTCATTTGGCATCAAGCTCAGCTTCTCCTCACCTTACTACCCACAAGAAAATGGGTAGGCTGAGGCTTCCAACAAAATCTTAATCAAAATTCTAATGAAGGTGGTCAATGAGACTAGAAGGGATTGGCACATTCACATTCCCTTCACTTTGTGGGCCTACCACACTAGCATCCAAACCCCTACGGGTGCTACACCTTTCTCTTTAGTGTATGGAATAGAGGCTGTCCTACCTCTTGAAATACAAATACCTTCTTTATGCATCTCTTTGCATGACATACTTTCTAATGATGACTTTCATCAAGATCAATTGTCTCAACTTGAGTTACTTGACGAACGTCGCCTTGCTGCCCTCAACCATCTCCATATCTACCAAAATCACATCCAACGTGCCTATAACAAAAGTCTAAGAGAATGAGATTTCAAAATCGGAGATCTTGTCCTCAAAGAAAACCAACATGTGACCAATATGGAAAGGAGAAAATGAGGCAAGTTTGCTCCTAATTGGCTTAGACCTTATATCATAACACACAAGTATGGATCAGGGACTTATCATTTGTCTTCTCTTGAAAGCCGACCAGAACCTGAGCCCCTTAATGCCTTGCATCTATGACCATTCTACTATTAATCAATTAATCATTCACTTGATGTTTAATTTGAACTCATCCCTTGAGCAACCCCCATCATCGTCATTCCTATTCCTTTTAACCCTTTTTCCCTACAAACATTAGTTAACCCTTTGGTAAAGCATGAATGCTTTGTCCTAATAAAAGGGAAACCCCCAAACGTCTATAGTCAAGTCTATGACCAAAAGTTCAGTCAAATATATATATATATATATATATAATTGGGATGCTTATACAAAGGTCATAAAACTATACATGTAGATTGCTCCCTCAAAGGATAGCTGCATCATTGCTGTAATTAATAGACTGCTCCCTTAAAGGATAGCTATTCAAAGACATTCAAACATACCAAGCAGAATATAGACCACTCCCTCGAAGGATGGCTATACCCAAATTTTGTTACAAACAACACTCTCTCAGAAGCTTTCCACATCGATTAGCTTCACAAATGACCACAAAACAAAACAACATCCCCACGTAGACTTCCCACATTGATCAGTCTACCAAAAGAAAAAACATTGACTGACAAACTATTAAGTCATGGACTCGCCTATAGTCGTTCTCAAGGTCACCTATAAAAGGGGAAAATTTATCCTTGCTAAAATGGGTTATGCTATCCTCACCTCTCACATAATCAAACCTATTACCCCAACATACCCAAGGGATTTTGAGCTCACTTAACATCAAGTGATTTGAATACTTCTCTAACACAAACAATGGTCAATGACATAATGCATAAATGAGGTTTTTGTTTGCAATAACCCTATCTATGCTATCATTATGGTCCTTGTCAATGAAAGAGTAATGTGCCTTTCACTTCTTACACTTTGGTCACATACAACCAAATCATTTTCTAACCAAACCCAACCAAACCAAACCAAAACATTTTCAGACCACTAACTCATCATATCCCATTCACACTAGTTTCTATGGAAACCAATACACATGGAAACTATCGACCACACAATTTATGTCAAGCATAAACCATTACTTATTGAAGCATAAACATACTCATTTCATTTTTAGCATACATCCATCACCAATATGGAAAATTTCTAGGGATGGAAAACCACATCACTTATGTTACAGAATACATCATCACATAATATGGAAAAGGTTGTAACATCATCATACATTCATCATTTCAAAGCATGTACCATCAGACATATGGGAAGTGCTAAACCATTAACCTGACCAAAAAAATCATCAACCATTTTGACTCTTCTTCCAAACTACATTGGCTTGAGGCACTTCAAATAGGGGCTATGTAGGCAGCACTCAGTTGACATGGAGTCTTTTGGGGTTAGATCAGCCATTTGCCCATTCATCTCCCTAATGACGTTGGCCATTTGTTTGTTCGCCTACCTGATGGACAAACCATATTACCTTTAACCATGACTTAACCCACATCCATAACTGACCCTCTTCCTCCCTTTTAGGGAGAACTACATTGGCTTGAGGCCCTTCAAACAGGGGCTATATAGGTAGCACTCAGTTGACATGGGGTCTTCTGAGGTTAGCTCGACCATTCCTTCGTATGTCCATCTAATGGACCAACTATCTATACCAACCCAAAATCATGACCAAACAATCAGCCTTGACACTAAATGAGTTACCTAAACTTCTCATGGGGCACATTGGAGATCACATACATCTCCCTGACCACAACATTCTTCTCTTGAGATCACTTATATCTCAACCCAACTCGACCAATGACCTTATAGATCACAACTATCTCCTCAAACCACGACCATTTTTGAGACAACTATGCCTTGGTTATTTTGATTGCATGTATGCTACCTCACGAATAGTTAGCAAATTTTCTATGACCCTCACAAGTATCAGATCACGCTCTAGTTGATCCCCACTACTTGTGACATCTTTGTGTTTTCCAAGAGCACTTCCTGAGCCTAGGATACTTGGAACACGACGACCTTTGGAGCTATAGCTTTGATCATTTAACCCAACCAGCTACGACTAAATGTTGGGGACCGGTTATTTCAATTTTAGCACTCCTCGACCTTTAACTGTGACAATTTAACTTGACCATCACGTGAAGTGGTGTATGTGTAATCTCAAATTTTGCAGCGTTCACACTCCAACTTCACCATACCCATCCATCGCCTATCAAATTGGCACTCAATATCAGGTTACCTTCCCTTAACTCCCACTTTGAGGGGGAATACATCATCCCTTAATCGGGGCAACCTACACCTCATTCTTGGGGCAACTTACTCCTATTTTTGTCTTGCAGTTCATCAGAACAACCAATAGGACAAAAATGACCTTATCCCATACATACGGTAACTTACTCCTATTTTTGTCTTGCAGTTCGTCAAGAACAACCAACAAGACAAAAAGGGGCAAATGTAGACACCAAAATAGTGTCAACCCCCCCTTGGTCCCTTTCTAACTTCAACATGCCTAACCTATACTTTATTAATTTAAAACACTTACTTTAAATTAATAATCCCCCCTAGACACCTCACCTTGGATTCCTAGCTCTTAGGCCATTTATCACCCTATGACTAATCATAATTACCTAAGACCTAATTTTAACTCTCCCACTAATTCTTGTGCCTATTAAACCCGCCTTTGGACCATTTAACAATGATAATCAAACTTGGCCGATGGAAGAATGGGCAAAAGGCTAAAAATAGCCTTTTTTCCCATTCCCTAACTGCTGACCGACGCTGGCGGTATCACCAATGTCGGTTGCTTAAAACTAAATTTTGACCTCGGCTCTTCACCCAAATGTGAATTCTCTTACACCCGAATGCAAATTCTCTTGCTCCCAAGATTTGAATTCTCTAGCTCCTTGACTCTTTACAGGCATCAGCATTATATCATCACTCTCCAGGCTAAGAAACTCTGTAGAACTCACTCCACACTAGATTGAAAAGTTGCATGAGGTCTTTGGCATCAGCCATAATGGAAACAAGTCTTCTACACTTCTGGTTCTCCACCAAGAGCTAAGTATTCTTCTGGTTTATATTTTAGTATTCTTAGAGTGCATTGGCAATCAGTCCATTAGCTATTTTTGAATACTATTGAGACCAAACCCAGCTTTATTCTTGAGAGGCTGAAAATCCTTTCTTTTATCCTAACCCATTTTGACAACATGTCCCCTACCTTTGTCCTTCCTAAAGACTCTATCCATTATCCTGCATCCCTGCACAACCCTTTTGAATCTCCCAAACCATTCTGTTGACCACAGACATCAACCAAAAACCCATCTAAGGCCCATTGCCCCTACCGACATTGGCAACAAGGCCCATTGCCCCTACCGACATTGGCAGCCTAACCGACATCAGCAACATTAACCAATTGATGCCAGCAGAACTATCGACGTCAGCGACTGTGACAGACTGATAGCAGAATACAAGTATGCATTATCTCTATTTATTTTGTTTAGTCTTTCACCATTTTTCTTTCTAGCAACACTCTTTTATCAACTAGTGGACTGTCATCCCTCAAGGAAGTCTTTGCACTTCTGGGACCGAGCTTTGCTTGGCAGTCCACCATATATCTATCTAACATTTTTCTGTTTAAGTCTCATTATCTCTATAGGTGTCATCCTCCATAGCCAAAGAGGAGCTCTTTTAATTTTCTGGATACGGTGCGCAGCTTCATCTGGATATCATCTAACCCCTGACCATTATCTTTAGTTTCTTATTTCTTCTGAATGTAAAAAAGCAAAAACAAGTTAGAAATAGGAATGTTTAGCTGAATTGTTTGTAAAAGGTTTTAAAGGGATTGAGTAGGGTTTTAATGCTAAGTGTGGGTCAAGATAGATGTTTGAGATGGTTGGGAGAGTTAGTTTGATGTTTTGAGGTGGGTGTTAGTTAGAATTAGGTGTTGGTTTGATAGGTTTAGGGAAGGTGTGTGAAAATTTTATGGGGTAGGGTAGATGTTTATCATAGAAGCATTAGGTGTTGGTATGATAGGTTAAAAAATGGTTATGGTTGAAGGTCATGTTAATATTTTAGAGGTAAATTCTTAGAATAGGCTAATGTAGGTGAGCTTAGGTCAATGAAAAACTAAACGTGCATGATAACTTGATTTATTTTTATAGGACTGAGACCATATCTAGATGAGGGATTGAGTTTCAAGGATGTTTGTATAGATCCATGGAAGGATGACTAGTGATGATTATAAATGCATGGAAGAGGTTAGGATCAAAGCCATGAGACACTATTAGTGCTTGTCACAAGATGTGAATATGATCATGGCCCTCATCAAGAGATGGGATTTGACCATGAATACCTTCCTACTACTGATAGGAGATATGACCATCTTATTAGAGGATGTTCACAAGATTACATGGTTGCCTATTTGAGGGGAACCTATTTATCATATTGAGAATGAGGAGTGGGATGAGTAGATAGAACTATTATATGGTGAAGATTAGGCCCTTGTTAGGTGGCATTTAGGTGGTTTTGGTTACAGGCCACTATACTAAAGGGAATTAAATGATAGGTACTTGATGACTATGATGATGATGGCAATGTCCTATTTCATGTTGCCTTATTTGAATAGTGGCTGATTTCCCTATCTATTATTGGGAGTGTTAATAGAGATGTTGTTGGGGAGGATGATTTTTGGATGGGCACCAATTTTATTAGTTTATATATACAAGGAGATCTGGGCATTTTGAGCTCACAAACAATATGGGATTAACATGGGGTTTATTCTCCATTGTTGGGCATATAAGTACATTAATGTTCTAAAACCATTGGGGATACAATGGGATGGCTATGCCCAAGTAGACTATAAAGTGGGCTTCCTATGATAGTAGAGAGATTATGCTTTGATAGAAGTAGGTGGAGGGATGAGGGACATTGACTGGTTTAGAGATGCATTGGAGGGTTTGGATATGGGTGATGTTATCTAAAGACTATATATGGGTTGGCCTAGTTGGACCCTCTATAGCTATCACTCTCTATCTTTGTATAGATGGAGGTGAATATATGAGAGGAGAGAGGGTGAGATTAAAATCATCCCATTTGATAAATTTTATAGGTATTATGGTCTTGTGCAAGGGATTATAACTCCTTTCTTGAGGTACAAGAGAGAGGATGTGAAGTTTTTGTTACCAAATCCATATCTATTGGATGTAGTATTAGATCATGAGGAGCTACCTATGAGAGTAGGGATAGATGATGCCAACTTTGTTGATATTTATATAGGATGGTATCAAGCCTGATATACAATGATTAATTTTAGATGGGATGATGGGGGCTGGTAGGCCATGGAGTGGATCAAACTAGAGAATAGGTATATGGTGGTGGTCTAGATGGATAGGTAGGGGTAGCACTGGTAACTATATAAGCATAAATTATAGGTTTATAAGGACAAGTGGCCACATTATAGGGATAGATTATCATGTTGTAGGGTTATGTTTCCACTATTACAAGAGAGAGAGATCAGGGTCAAATCTCACTTGGTTTGGTGACCTAAGAGAGGAATAGTTTGAGACAGAGGGGAGGACTAGTGGTAGCACCAACAAGACAACCTAATACTATTCCTATGGTGTGGTATTTGACCATAGTGGTGGAGTTGATATATTATGAGGCTATAGTGCTAGCATAGTGCCTGATAAAACCTTGGTAGGGTGAGTACAAAGCCATTTTAGCAAGTGGGGCAGCCATGGTGACTCTAGGTCAATGGCCCATGTCAGTGATTGGATAGGTAGTCATCCTTGAACTACCACTAGATGGCAGTGTAGGTGCTAGAGGGGTTAGTGGTAGTGGTGACCTAGGGGCATGATATGATATGCTAGATATATATGATGTATATGTTTTTTATACCAGCTTACATGTCATTGTAGCAAGATATAAATGTTTTGAGAGAGAGATTATACATTATTACATGTATTATTTATTTGATTTACATGATGTATATGATGATATTTATGATGATCATGATGATGTATATAGGTTTTATATTCATGGTTCATGGTTTACATATTTTGATGTTTTATATTTTATGCTTATGAGATGTGTGCTCAGTAGCTTTAGGCATGTGATGATTATGGATGATGTTTTTTTTTCATGGATATGATGTTTATGAATTGTTTGATTATAGTTATTGATGTGGTTTATGACATGATATGATGTTTAATGATAGATGGATAGGATGATACTTATGATTTATAGATAGATATGTATGATGTGGTTCATGATGTTTGATATATGATTGATGTTTGTTATTTATGATCATGGAGATGTGATGTGATTATGGTTAAGGATGTAATGAAAACACATAAAGTAAGTTGAGATAACAAACTAAATGCAGGAAAAAGAAAATGAGAATCATGAGACATATATCCACATGAACTAATGATAAGAGGGTAAGAAAAAGCACAATGCCTTTTCATTGGTAATGACCTAAAAAAACCAAATTTGGATTAGCTTAAGGAACTTAATCCTTTTGAATGATTTGCATTAGCATTCTTTGGTAGATAAAAAATGTGTCTTGAGCACATTGTGTCAAGTAAGCTCAGGATCCCTTGATTTATAGATGGAATAAAGGGGAGATGGGTGGTAGGTGAAAGGTAGATGGGTTGATAGGTAAGGTAACCTTATGTGGGTTATTTTTCCCCTTATATAGGTGACCTAAGAACCAATTTAGACAATTTTTTGTCTTAATGCTAGGTGTAGACTGATCAATGCAGAAAGTCTACCAATGTTATATATGAAAGTTGATTTCAACTTTCTTGGGATAGCTTATTCTAATTTTGATATAGGGTATTTTATTTATTTATTTTGTTTTGGGTAGATTTGTGAAGATGATTGATGTGAGAAGAATCAAATGATTTATTTTGACCCATTTGACTTAGCCATCCTTTAAGAGTGTGGTCTAGGTTTGGGTTTATTTATTTTGGTAGCTGTCCTTCAAGGGAGCAATATATCTTTTATGAAATTTAGTTTTGGGTTGTTTTCCTTCAAGTTATTAGTCTACTATGTTAGAGACATGTGACCCAAGTGATATTTTGGTATCCTAAATTGTTTTGATGCAAGTCTTAGACATGGACAAGTTTAATTAGGCTTAGAGGTCTACCTTTATGAGGGTAAAAATTTTAGCACAAAAGGTTAATAATAGGTGAAAGGGGTGGTTTTTAAAGACAAATGACAATTGGATTTCATCTAATTAGAGATGAAAAGTATCCATGAGAACCATGCCATGGGTAGAGTCATGGTACCCATATTTAGGATTAGGCTATGATTGTGATGGTTCATCACATGGTTATTTGTGGTAATCGATTGTCCCCAAAGGGAGAGGGATAGGTAGGTGAAAATATTTTAAATCAAGGGATGATCTTAATTTATATATAAAAGTGAGTTTGATCCTTCTTTAAAAAAATAAATGACATAAATGTGAAGCATTGAGAGGCTCAAGTTCTAGTTTGCCTTTGAAATAGGATAAATGGTAAGTTCTTGATCCATACTTATGAGTTATGATGTAGGGTCCAAGCAAATTGAAATAAAACTTTCCTCATTTAAATTTTCTCCATGTTGGTTTTCATTTAAGATGAGGTCTTTGATATTGAATTGTCACTTTTTTATGTACTTTTTATAGGTGCACTTGATTCATTCTTGATAGAAACAAATATTGTTAAGTGTTGAGAGGTAATGCTCATCAAGTAGCTCAAGTCATGTTAGAAATTTTTGATGATATTCACCCTATAAGGATGATGTCCTATAATGGATAAGATGATGTCTTATTCTTTCTTAAACTACGTGGGAGTTCATGCAGAGGTGGAGTCAAGTTGAGTGGGCCAAAAGAGTTACCCCAGGGGCCTCAAACTGCCATGATTTAATTAAGAAACATAGAGATAACAAATCTAGATGGAGTGGCCAAATTGTAGAACAAAAATGGAAAAGGACTAGCTCAGCTTCAGCTTGAGGCTTAAGGCTTCAAACTTTGCACTCTTTCCTAGCAGCTCTAGTTTTGTAGACCAAATAAAATAACAAAGGTGGAGGAAGATGGTAAGGCTATAATGAATAATGGGTAGGACATATAACAGAGTCACTAGAGTCTATATAATGGATAAGGGAAGGAACTACTTCAATTTGAAACTTGAGGCTTCAGACTGCACTTTCATCCCTAGTGGAGTCACCAAAAACTATTGCACGAGGCTGGGGAGGAAAAATTAACAATGGAAAAGCACTGTAGTAGTTCCTTCTTCCATAATGGAATGCATAGATAAGGTTATAATGATAATGGGTAAGACATAGGTGATGTTTCAATCTGAAATTTGAGGTTCCAAATTGCACAAAATTACTATGTCCCCAGTGGAGTCGCCAAAAACTATTGGGTGAATATTTTGTCGACCAGCTAACTGGTAAGCAAAATAGTTCCTATCACCACAGCATAGGGAGATTGGTCATCCAAAGTTATAGGTTTACCACATCCAAAGGTTACTAATCTCTCCTCTCATCAAAGGGAGGTTCCCTATTAAATATGCGGAGGCTATATACAATATAAATAAGTAGAAAGTAAGACAGGGGCTGGGATAAACCATCCATCTCTCTTTTTTCAGAGATGATGCTAACAAATAGAGGAGAAATCCTAGGTGATTGGTGAAGGTACTTCTCTTATTTCAAAAGTAACATTTATCCAAGATCTAGATCCCTTCTTGGATAGTAGAAATCCTAATGAAGTGATAAAAGGCACTTCTCTTCTTTTAGAAGTGTTTATTATTGCAAACAACATGAATCTTTTTGGTAGGATAAGTAATAAAAGTGTAGAGTAACTAGTAACCTAAGATGTATCACAAAGTCTCCACCTCAACTGCTCAAGAGTGAGATACGGAGAACAATGGGGGCACAAAGTCATCCCAAGGTCCTTTACATAGAAACAAAAAATAAACACACACTGAAGACAACTATGATAGTGCAAAGTATGAAAGTAGCTGGCTTCAGGACACTTTCCTGATTACTTCCACTAGTTCTTCTTGTTAGATCAAATAAACAAGAATGATCCTAGGAAATAGACATAAGAAAAATTTCCTAAAATAGCATAAACTATAACAACACAAAGTCTATAAGTCACTTGCTTTCTCATTCAAATAAAATAATATGAACTACAATCTGAGCTCAAAGTCTCAGTATTCACCTTTCAATTTGTGTAGAGTTTTTCTTCTGTATACAAGAAGATCTCCCTTGTAACAAATGAGAGATTACAATATATAGTTCTCCAAGAAAGACTTGGGTGCTTATTTTCATGAAAAATGCCCATGCTACAGTCAAAATCTTCAATGTGCCTTCAGTTCTATATGAAGGGACCATGTTGGGAACAATGCATTACCTCAACTATGGCATGTCCATTCATCTAATTTCTCTTCCTTGGTATGGACTGTCTAGTCCTTTCTCTGATGTCTACGTAGCTATCTAATTTGCCATTACTTCATGGAAGAAAAATAGGCTTGCATCCTTGATTTGGTGCACTCAAAAGTCTACTTGATCCACTGTTTCACCTACTAGAAATAACTCTTTTGAAGATATTTTTGGTCCTTTGGTCTCGCTCCTCTCTTCACTGCTTGTGCTTCTTTGCTCTCTAGTTGAACCATCGCTTTAATTAAACTTGCCTTTAGAATCATCCATGTTACTTCTTTATCCTTTATAGCTATTCTTGTCTATCTTTTGGGGGTCCTTTCTATGTCTTTGATGAGTGGAAAGTTCTACTATTATGAAACTCATTAGAAACTCATAGAAAATGGGATCCATGACACATCTTGCCTAAACAACTTCAAAAGGGGAACACAAATGCAAACACTTGTCACACTCCATTGAATCATAACAAGACACGTGATGGCTTTCGAGCTTCTTTATCTCAGTGGGCTTTATCCTTTATGTCCTTCAGATAGAATGTTTGAAGGAATTCCTTCAGACAATTTGTTTGAAGGAAATCTTCCTTGCCTTTACATCTTTCTCGTCGGGCTTTTGCTTTATCTTTTGGGCAAATTCCTTCAGACAATTTGTTTGAAGGATTTCACTTTGTCTTTTGCCTTGTTCACTTTTCCAAAGGAGTTCACTTTTTCCTCTTTTACTCACTTCCCTCCGTAAGGGCACTTGGCTTGGTTCACAGCCCTCCATAAGGGCACTTGTTCCTTTGGCTTTGGGGCAGCCCCTTGAACCTACCGATTGAACTGACTGATTGAACCAACTTTGGTTCAATGGGTCAATGGTTCAATCTTGCATTTGAAGCCATCTTTTTGTCTAAGTCTTTTGATCTCTTTGAACTGATTGAACCTGTTGAACCCGTTGAGCCAATTTGGTTCAAGGTTCAATGGTTCAATGGTTCATTCCTTGCTTCGAAGCTTCCCGATGAACATTTTTAGTTGAACCAAGGCGTTGAACCAATCCTAAAAATGACTAAGCATTGGAAACTTGTTCTTTTGATTGAAATTGCCTGTAGAAGCCTTTGAACTTGTTGAACATGCTAACTTTAAGCATGTTGAGTCCATAGAAACATATCTACAGAGTCCATAGATTTGAGTCCCTTGAAAGAGTCCATAGAAATGTGCCTATGGAGTCTGTAGTTTCAACCCTGTAGAGTCTGTAGATTCAATCCTGTAGAGTCTGTAGATTCAAGCCTGTAGAGTTCATAGATTTCTGAGAAAGCTTTGAAAAATGAAGAACCTGAATGCTCAGAACAATTTTTGAAAGGGGAAGAGAGGATTTTGGTCTGTAGGACCAAAATAATTCAAATGTTGTCCCAAAAATGAGTGATATTTTTGGGGGACAACAGATTGGATAATCCCCTGCAAGATGTAGATTTACTTAAGGTGGGTTGGAGGAGGCATCTCTAAAATTACTTTGACTTTGGTAGGGTCTACTTATATTCCTTAAAGAGAGATGATAAAGCCAAGAAGATTTTTAGATAGGACCTCAAAAATACATTTTTTAGGGTTGAGTCTAATGTGGAAATGGATTAGGAATTAAAAAATGATTATGAGAATAGCTAGGTGATCCTTAGAATACTTAGATTTCCCAAGGAGATTATCTACATGGTCCTCTATACTTTTATGGATTAGATCATGGAAGATGTAGGTCATCACATGCTAGTAGCTTGCTCTAGCATTATTCAAACCAAATGGCATGACCCTATAGTATAAGGTTCCCCATGGGGTGATGAAATAAGTTTTATGTTGATCTTTGAGGGCAATCAAGATTTGATTATATCCCAAGAAACTGTCCATGAGAGATAACATCATGTGACTAGCTATATGATCAACAAGTTAGTCAATGCTAGATAAAATAAATTCATCCTTTGGACAAGTGAGGTTGAGGTCATGAAAGTCGATACAAAGGCAAAGTCCCCCTAAGGGTTTGGTAATGGGAACAATGTCATAAACCCATTGAGGATAATCGATGGGTTAGATAAAGTTAAAATATAAGATATGTTGAAGCTCTTCTTTAACTAAAAGGGTTATGTAAGGGTGCATCTTATGAAGCTTTTGCCAAATAGGCTTAGCATTAGGATGGGTGACAATGTTGTGAAGGGTTATGGAAGGGTCAGTTATATGCATATCCTAATATTACCAAGAAAATTCTATGTTGTGGTCATGAAGGAAAGAAGGGTAATCTTTTTGCTCCATAGAATCTAAGGATTGGCCAATCTTGACAATGTAAGGGTTATCCTAAGTACCCAAGTCGACATAGATAGTGGATTCATTCAACATGTTTTGGTTCTAAAGAAGAATAGATTTGTTGATAGAATAATCCACTACATAAAGGTAGGTGAGAATAGAATCATCATCATGATGTTGGATGGTGTTGATAGTAGGACAATCATTTTCTACCATTTCAAGATGGATGAAAAGAAAATTTTTAGTTCAGACATCCTTTTGATAAGTTAGGGGGGCTCACTAATAGTATTGATAAAAAAAATAGGAGAAATGATATCAAAGTATTTAGACTTCTAAGGAGACTAGGTTGGTGAGGATGGTGGTGATGGGTTTGGATGAATCAATTGGTTCTTTTGGTGGTAAGAACCCAAGGCCAAATAGCTCATGAGCCTTCTAGGTTTTGATGGTAGGTAACTCATGAGGTCCATGTTTATAAAGGTTGAGGCTAAATCCCTTCTAGGCACACTTGTGAAGGTATAGTTTGGTAAATGCTAGTTTGTCGAGATAGGGTTAATCAGAGGTAAATGGTTGGGTGATAAAGGTATCGATGGAATCAAGAAGTGGATGATCAAGTCCCCCATAAATTAAGTTGGTTTGATGGTTGGGAGGCTAGAAAGGGATGATGATTCCAATGTTGGTGTCATAACTAGGATCATGGGTTAGGTTCCCATACTCTTAAGGAGTAGGGAAAACATCCAAGGCTAAAATATGATACTCCCCTAGTGAGAGACGTTAGAACATGGGTTCTAAGGTGTCCTCCATAGGGATTTGAGAAGAAAGGATAGATGATCTAGTTGAAGCTTCAAGAATGATAGGGGTGGAGGTGTTGTTGGTTTTGGTTTGTGAGGTGGTGTTGTTTTTGGTTAGTTTTGAGGTGGATGAAGGAGGAAGAAGAACATCATTGGGCCAATATATCATGATGCAAAAAGACTAGGGTTATCTCTTATGGTAACAACTTGACCTTCATGTTTGAATTTAACATATTGGTGTAAGGTATATGGGGCATAACTCATGGCATGGATACAAGGGCATACAAGTAAAACATTGTATTGGAACTCACCCTTTACAATGTAAAAGAGTTTTGGAATTGTGTGAGGTCCCAAGTAGATGTGGAGGATGACTATACCCAAGGTAGTGGCCATAGTGTCATTAAAGGAGTGAAGGACCACTATAGTTTCTATCATGATATTTTTAGGTAGTTAAATTTGGTCATAAGAATGGGAAGAGATATTGTTAATTCTAGATCCTCCATCAATCATCACCCTTTTGATGTGGGTTTGATTGATGTATGCCATGATGAAGAGGGGAGGAAAATATCTTTAGAATGGATATAAGATATTTATGAATCTTAGAAGGTGATGAAGGTAGAAATTTGAAGGGCTTTGACAAAGGATGCAAGAGGTTGAGGGTCTTCTGGTTGAAATTCTATATATTACAAGGCCTTGATCAATGTTTGGTAGTGATGGTTGAGGTCTTGATCAGTTCATAAAGGCTCATCTTCACTGGTGTTTGGTGAAGTTGTTTTAACACTAATTGTTGGATGGATTTAGAAGGCTTAGAAGGAGAGGTACCCAAAATGGATATTTTAGGTTTTGGTGAAAGTGAAGGTAAAGATGAAGGTTTTTGGGTTTAGTTGGAAGGTTGAGAGGTAGAAGGGTATATCCATGGTATGGACACTTTTGCTTTTCCCTTATCCTTTTGTTGGGCTTGAGATCAGGTAACCATATGGATAGTGTGTATTAAGGGAGGTGTTGGGCTAGATGGTTGCTTCGATTCCTCCTCACTTTCAAATGAGAATGGAGGAGTAGGTAAATGTTGGATGGGTTGATTTGGTGGTTGGATTGGTAAAGGGCTCAAGGAAGGTTCATCTAATAATAGATCATCCTCATCCCATAAGCTATGGAAAAGTGTTTGGAAAGCTTTGAAAAAATTTGTATCATGTTTAGGAGTACTATGGTATAAACAAATCAAATTGTCATTGAACCATGATGGTTTAGGATGTGATGGGTTGAAATTTTTGATAGGTGGTAGGGTTAAGGAATAGATTTGCAATAGCATTTGTAGAATGGTTGAATAATATTAGATCAAAGGTGTTGAGGGTGTTGGGTTTTTGGATTTAGGAGTAAGAGCCTTCTTAGAAGTAAGATTCACTACAAAAATTGTTGGTGGTGGAATGGTTTTGGTGGGTGGTTTTGGTTGGGATTATTTGATTGTTGTTAGTTTTGAGGTGGAAGATTTAAATGTGATTTTTTTGGATGATAAAGTTTTAGATATAAGTGGGAAGGTAGAGGTAGATAGGTTAGTTAATAATGAAGTGGATTTTGATGATCTGATAAGGGTAGGTGTGGGTAGAGTAAAAGGAGAAGGTTTACTAGATGAGGAATAGGTAATGATGATAGTAGAGGTATGGGGTCCAAAGATGGAATGTTGGTGGGAAGGAGGTGGTATAACTCTAGTTTGAGGGTGGAGATTTGTTGGTTTCATCTTCTTAGTTGGTTTGGTTGGGGTTTTCTTTGGTGGACTAGAAGGGGTTAAGTCCAATTTCAAAGATGGGTGAGCAAGGCTAGGTGTAGGAAGTATTCCTAGATTCTTGATGGGTTTGGTTAGAGAGGAGTAAGGTGATTTGGAAATTTTAGATAAAGGTGGTTTGGATGGTTCTCATATGGTATTATAAGGATAAGTGTTTGAAGATAGGGTTGGGGTAATGATAGGTTGGATGGTGGATGTAAGTGAGGTTGAAGGTTTGGGTTTGTTTTGGTAAGGGAGTCCAAGACAATGCTAAAAGATGGCTCTATCTAGATTGGGTTGAGAAGTATACTCTAAACTTTGGAATAATCTACAAAAAGGCTTGTAAATGGGTTTGATCCCTTGGTCATTGGTTTCAAAATTTAAGCCCATAGGTGGAGGTGTGTGAATGGTTTCTTCACCTATGTTCTTGTTGGAAGGTTCTAAGGTTTGGGAGGATGTATCCTCCATGGAAGGTATGGGTAAGGTGGTATCTTCTTTTGAAATGGATCTTAAAGAGAGAATGGGTATTTATATGATAGAGGAGGAAGATTTTATGGCCTTAAGTGAATGAATGAAATTGGTTGCTTCCTTTGCTTAGATGTATAAAATAATGATAGGTAATTCAACCACTTCAATAGATGGAGTGGGTGAAGAGGTGGTTGAAACAATGGTTATCTCCTTTGGTAATTATATTGAAGGAGATATGGATAAGTCTATGGTCTACTAAAGTAAATAAAGAGGGGTGGTTGCTTCCTTTATTTGGGTATTCAAAGGAATAAAGGGTGAGTCCACTACTTCAATGAGTGGAATAGAGGAATGGGTAGATATACTGATGGTCTCCTCAGTGATAGGTTCACTAATAATGACATTAATCATATGGACCTCATGAGTTTGAGATGATTCTGGTTTATTATCCTCATAGTTGGTGGAAGGGGCATGGTTGGGAAAAGGTTTACAAAAGATGTCAAGGGATTGATTTGGGGGTGTAATAGGGTTATCAAATATGAGTTATCCCTTATCAATAATTTTTTGGACAATAGTTTTAAAGGTGTTTCACCTAGTAACATCATGTCTAATGACATGATGGAAAGCACAAAGACTGTTCTCATTGTACCAACCAAGTGTAAGGTGAGAGGCATCATATTTTGGGGAGGTTTTATGGGAGGAATTTGTATGATGTTTTCTTTGAGTAATTTATCCAAAATTAAAGCATAATACTCCCCTATCATATTATATTATTTTGGGGAAACTCAGTTTTGGATTTCATTTTGTTGGTTATAAGAATTAGAGGAATTGATCAGGTTAGGTTGATTGATAGTTGGAGGTGGAGCAGTTTTAAGGACCATTGAGTTTGTAGATGCCTTGGGTTTGGTATTGGGATGGTTGGATTGATTGGTGCTCTTGGTGGAGGAAGGATCATTAGATTTAAATATGTAATTTTTGTTTTGTAGTTTTAATTTTCCCCCATCAATGGCTTATATTTTTAATTTTCATGCCATGGTGAAAGCCTCATCAAAAGTCCTGAAAGTTTAAACTTGAAGATTGGGGTAAATATTTTTGGCACAACCCTAAGAAAAGATTTCAATCAATTCAGGTTGGGGTAAGGAGAAATAAATTTGGTTGATAATACCTCTCCATCTAGATATGAAATTGCAAATTGATTCATCATCAAATTGCCTAATGGAGTAGACGTCGGTAATAGAGACATTTTTAGATATATTGACTGGAAATGATCTAAAAAGACTTGGGCCAGATAAGAAAAGGAAAAAATGGATTGATTGGTGAGATCACTATAAAAATCCAAAGTTGGTCCAGATAAAGACATGGGAAAGGTATAAAGAAGAAGAGCATCGTCATATGCAATCAAATAGAAAGAATGGAAAAATACTCTCAAGTGTTATTGGGGGTCTTCCTTGCTTTAGAGCTTGGGAAAATTGGGTAGTTACCATTGAGGAGGATAAGATTAGATAGGAATGAATGGGTGGATAGGTTCATTTTATATTTGATCATAGGATAAAAGGTTATGGTCCCTAGAGATAGATGATTCCAGGTTGGTTATTTTATCCATTAACATTTTAACCAAATCTATTTAAGGTTGGGAGGCTCCATATTTGTGTGGTAAGTTTGGTTGATTTTGGGTGGAAATAATATATGGATAAGAGGTATATGGTTGAGAAGATACCACATATTGGTATGTGGTCATTGAAGGTTGGGATGGTGCCACATAAGGGTTGATGGGCATAAAAGGTTGGGTAGAAGTTGTTATGTATCCTTGTTAATTAAGAACGTATTGGTAAGATTTCATGGGTATTTATTATGGGATTGATATAGGTTAATTTTGAGGTATGGATGGGTTGGTAGATGGTTGAGGTTGATTGATAACTCTTATGTTAAAAGGTAGAAGGGTAGGAGGTATGGAAAGTACCAAATTTTGAAGAGGGGTGAAAATTGGTGGATTGGTAGTAATAAGAGGAATGGTATAAATAGGGGTACAAGATACCCCCATGGTGGATAAGGTATGGGTAACAAGAGGTGAGGTTGCCCCTATGTTGGATGTATTGGTTAGTGTAGGAGGTGTTTGGATATTGGATTGGGTTTGGGTGGTGGTAATGGATGGGATATTGTTGGAAGAAGATGTTTACATGATCAAAGGTTGGTATAGGTAACAAAAACCATAAGAGGGGGTGGCATACCATAAGGTGGATCCGTAGGAGGAATAAAATTAATATAGGTATGATAAGCTAAGGTGTTGAGGTAATTTTAGAGGGCTACGAGGTTGTTATCAAGGAAGGTAGAAAAATCTACATTGCCCTTGACAACTATTTGAGGCATGGTAGGAGGGGGAGAAAATGAGAAGAATTCTCCACATATGAATTATACTCCATGGAAGAAAAGGAAGAGGAATATGGTGGCTCTTGGTTGGTTTGATTCCTCAACTATTGTCTAGTAAAGACCATATGAGAAA